>OZ024827.1:92404991-92615673 GCA_964016985.1 Anodontia alba | reverse complement strand
ATGAATCGCAGACATATTAAGTTTTGAAAAATAAGATGAGGGAGACAGTACGGTCAAGCCAAATGGGTGAGCGCTGAAGGCATGAAGCCAAACTAGAGGGGAGGGGGTCTGGGGGCATGCTACCCTGGAAAATTTTTAAGAACTTTGTGTAAAATGGTGCATTTTGAGAGCCTTTTATAACAACTTTGCTTGTTATTTTTAAACACCATTCTTAGGTGATTCTGTCCTCTAGCTAAGCCTTTTTTTGTTAATCACTGTAAATGACCAGGGCTTCATTATACTTATAGCATTCCATACTCCAGAAGTAACAAAAGAGATATATTTATTAAATTAATATGCCATTCTTCCTTTATCTCTCTATTGCTGTCATCATCAATACATATGATGTTATGTCATGGAGTCTGACATGTCTAGAAAAAAGTTAATAATGGAGCAAGTCATATGCCTTATCAGGTAAAAATAAAAGTAATAATAAAAACAGCAATTTGTTTATTTTTCTTTAATTTAGGGCTTCCTTTCACAATAATTAACCCTTGTCCTGCTGAACCCGGATATACCCTGCCTTTGCAAACAGTGTAGATCCAGATCAGTTGGCTTCTGAAGAAGCCAACTGATCTGGATCTGCACTGTTTGCCATTAAGTATGTAAATCTATAGCAACAATCCGGATCAAGTAATCTGATTGGCTGAAAATTAGAAGTGGGCATGGCATCTTAATCTATTCAGCAGGACAAGGGTTAAATAACCTGCATATTGTCTTGGACCCAATATACACTGCACTAGTAACTATGGTACAGGTATTGTATTTATTGGAAATATGTTGTCTTGGCTGAGTTTTCATAATTTTGTATGATGAAGTTTAAATGCTCATATTTCAGTTATTTCTCCAAATATCTGAGATTTGTTTTCAAAAAGCAATAGTTCAATACATTACCTTTAAGACTGCAGCATTATATTTAAGGAAAATCAAACATTTTTTGTAAACATCAACAAGAAACCTAGGTACGCATTTTAGCTATTTTCGGCCCTTTTAGCAGAAATTCATCAGAAATTCACCCAAAATGATGGCATAACTTCAATTTTATTAATTTTGACTTTACATTTTTCAACCAAACCTATTAAAAACAATTTATTACAACTTCAGTTATCATCCAAAATCATTTTTAATGACCATAGTGCTGTAAAATAGCGCTAAAATCAAGCAAAAACAACACATTTTGGCAGTTCAGTCAGTGACAAGTCCCGGTATTATTAGGTCCAACATATTGAGCAGTACGCTTGGAGAGACTCTCTGTCATTTTTTTTTTCTTCAAGTCATACAGTTTCTCGAATTCTGAACTTAACTTGTGTCAAACTTGTGTTGTGTCGAGTTTCAGACCGCACCGTTTTTTTAATTGCAAGCTCCTTGTGACCGAAGAAAGTTTCACGGAAAGTGATTTTTACTGTCGGGTAGATGCTTATTAAATTGGGGGTCATCCCAATTTGTGGTTCAATGGCATCATCATTTTCATTTAACTTGTTAACAAGAAATAGATTGTTTTATTTCTGGTTTCTCCCTTTATCTAGGATCTTGAGGATGGGTTACAGTGTTTTAGTTTATTGTAACACGTTTTTTCGGGGAGCAAAGCCCCCGAGGTGGCGATCTTTTCACCATTTTGGACAACGCTATCCCACACCATCAAGATGCTTTGTTTTTCATGTTTTTTCCCATTCAATCCAATCATTTATGGGCTTTCGATTGATACTTGGACTACTTCTGATATATATTTGGACTACTTCGGATCGAGCCAGACTTTTTTCAATATACAAGCGTAGCTTTTCATGTTTAGACTCAAAGTCGGGGTCTATGACAACTGCCCTTCTTGAATCAGCGGAAGGGGAGAATGACTGCAGAAAATATTCATGATCAATCTCCATTAAAAAGAATGTTGCCGACCTCGACACGGGTCGAACCCGCGACCTCCTGGTCTCCAGTCAGACACATCCAACTTAGCCACTGAGGCCAGCTATTTATTTTGTCTTTATTTGTTCTTCATCTCTCCTTCTCTTGGTGCCTCAGGCGGGCTGTGCATTTTGATTGTGGCATTTCCTATGTATGTTCACCATTTTTTTCTGGTACTTTGAGCTCAGTGAGCCTCACTTTCAATCATGCAACTTGAGAACAGAATGTCACTAAAGCTGGAGATAGAAGGTATAAGTTGTGTTCCAAATTACATTACTATTCATAAAAAAATGCAATAAAAACACTCTGCCTTTTTCATTTTTTAATGTAAGAACCTCATTGTTCTTAGAATTTATCTACCTCCACTACAGATGATGTTAAGTGCCATGTGTCAGCCATAAGTGAGCAGACATCCTAAGTTCATTATTTTAACTAAAAATATACCATAATAATCCTAAGTATTGGGACAGATAGGCCTTTGCAAAGAGTGTAGACCTAGATCAGATGCTTCACAACATGGCATCTGATCAGGGTCTACACTGTTTGCCATGCATACAGCATACTTTAGACACATGAAGGAGTAGGACAAGTATGATAAGAAGATAAGGTGTCCCAATACTTAGGGTTATTAAGGTAAGTGCAGATTCCCAGAAAATGCCAGTCACGACACACAGCCCTCCCATGGCACAAAAAGAAGGAGAGATGAACAAATAAGGACAAACCAACAACACATATGAAACCACATGCAGACACACAACCAAAGAAGAACTGCAACAGATTAACCCTTCTCTTGCTGAACACGGCATGCCCTGTCTTAGTAAACAGTGTAGATCCAGATCAGCTGGCTCCAACTGATCTGGATCTGCACTGTTTGTCATTAAATATGTGAATTTCTATCAAAAACGCGGATGAATTAATCTGATTGGCTGGAAGTTAGAAGTGGGCATGGCATCTTAATTTATTCAGCATGACAAGGGTTAATTGCCTTGGAATGGTCAGTAGGAAAATCAGTGTACAATATAACACAAAATGATTAATCATGGGCTATGACATGTGTTCTGTCTATGGTAAAAAATGAGATAAAGCACAAGCCAGAGTAACATTTTGCCTCTGATGCTAACAAGCAAAACTTCTGTATTTGTAACCAAGATAAAGAGTCATTGGAATTGGAAGTACTACTAATATGGGTAGCCATAACTCTCAGATAAACACTTTTATTTTCTTCAATACCTCTATGACTTACTACTTACTATTTTAGCACTTCCTAACTTGCTAAATGCTGGTTAATTTCTTCAACAAGAATTCCGCTGAAGACAGTGTCACACCTGTGCTGGTGGGGGGGGGGGGGGGGGGGGGGGAGAAACACTATGCAGCAAGGTTTGAAGGTTCTACCAACTATAGTTGATAAGATCGCAAGGGTCAATGAAATTGTTGATGGATGGACCATGGCCACTTTTGTATGTGTGTGTATTTGTTAAAGTAAGACATTCAGAGGGGGTGATATCTAAGGTGTTTGGAAATGTAGTTCAGATGTGTGTGTGTGTGTGTGTGTGTGTGTGTGTGTGTGTGTGTGTGTGTGTGTGTGTGTGTGTGTGTGTGTGTGTGTGTGTTTTTATTCTATTACTGCCTTACCTGTACTATTTAAAACTTACATTCAGTGTTATTTCTTCACCATTAAACTATTCACTAAAATAATCTACATTTCATGAAGTGAAGAATGGAGATAATCTTCAAGCAACCTCTTGAACTATTTGTTGACCAATCCTACATTTTAGACAACAAGCTGACAGAACTTTAATTCTTGTATTAGATTATGGGTATGTCGCCACATGCTAAAACAGGCTATGTTGTTAGAATGATTATCAGGGGGACAAGGAAAAATTATTGAGGTCCTTATTTTAGCATTAAATAAATTTCTTAACTGTTTTGGAATGAGCCTGTAAAATGGACTTATGGAGTTAAAATTAACCTTACTAAAATAGAAGATATAACATATCTGAAAAATATTGCTTTCCCAATGCTTTTGGTCATATCACAACACTGAAATACCTGAAAACTTACTTTTAAAAATACAATAAGCTTTCTGTAAAACTAGTATTTTTTTAGATTCACCAATGAATACAATTTAATGTAGGGTTCTTAGGATTTTCATATTAGGATAGACAAGACTTAGTATCCTTATCAAGGCAGACTTACTACCTTAACCCTTGTCCTGCTGAACCCGTATATACCCCGCCTTTGCAAACAGTGTAGATCCAGATCAGTTGGCTTCTGAAGAAGCCAACTGATCTGGATCTGCACTGTTTGCCATTAAGTATGTGAATTTATAGCAACAATCCGGATCCAGTAAACTGATTGGCTGAAAACTAGAAATAGGCGTGGCATCTTAATTTATTCAGCAGGACAAGGGTTAAAATATAAGGCATACATATTGCTCCAAAATATATAAGATATGTATATTAAGCCTATATATTAGGGCAGACATATTGGGCAAACCCTAAAGATGGCCAATCAGGACCTGCTCTTTTTGCCATTCTTCCAGCACATTTTAAAAGACATGTCATTTGGTAATCAAATGAGCTTGTCCAAAATTTTAGGATAACCAGGTACAGTAAAGTGTTATGGTGACAAATACTTAGAATAAACATGCAGCCTAAAAATTAGAACAGACAATGTCAATAAACAGTATATATTCTAAAACCAGAAATTTGACGATATGACACAGATGCCCCCACCTAGGTGCCATTCACACCCAGAAACAAGCGTTTTGCAAAAAATGAAGTTAAAAAGGGCCATATAACTCCAATAATAACTGGTGGATTTTACCTTTTATCAAACTTGACCAATGTTTTATAATTATATACCTGCGTATGAAATATGAATCCAATATACTAATCTTTTATAAAGATATTGAACAAAAACCATTTTTTGTGCATAAGGATGGGATGATAAAATTTAAAAACAAGAGGCCCATGGGCCACAGTTCGCTCACCTGAGTGACATAGCCATTGCAGACATGCAGATGTTATGCAATATTTTTCCAATCCTATCATCGCAACTAATGAAAATATCATCATTTGAGCAGCTCTTAGTTTTGAAGAAGAATATATGGGCCTGACAGTCAATGGAGCATGATCATTTGAATAAACTATCAATCACATTTCAACAGAAGGATCAATGTGAAATTTGGTGGAAATTGGTTAAGTGGTTTCTGAAGAATCATGATTTTATACATGTAAACAGCACAGTGGCAGAGAAATATTATAAATATAAACCTGATGATGGCCATCTTAGATTTCCAATCAGAACAATTTTAACTACTGTTGATCTACAAGTCACTTCCATACTTTCAATATAAATGTATATGGCCCATACAAATGGGGAAGCAAATTTGACTTTGGAGGTAAAAAGGTCAAATGTCAACAAAGAACCATCATTTTAGCAATTTGGGTAGATCTCCTGTCCACCATAATTTGTGCAAAGATTAGGATACAGGGCTAATTTGGTTATGGAGAAGAAGATTTTTTAAAGGTTTTTACCATATATGGGCATGGCAGCCATTTTGATCAATGGACCATACCCATTTTAGCAATCTTTCATTCTCCTGCCCACGGAGGCTCCGCATGAAATTTGAGCAACACTGGCCCAGAGGCTTCAGAGGAAAAGCCATTTGAAATTATCAACATTTTTTCCATACAAATGTATGGGGCCCATACAAATGCATACAGAAGCAAACTTGACCTCGCCGTAAAAAGGTTAAATGTCAATGTATGACAATTATTTTAGCAACTTTGGTAGACCGCCTGTTCCAGATGATATATGCAAAGATTAAGCCACAAGCCATCTTCGGTTTTGGAGAATAAGATTTTTAAATGTTTTTTCCCATACAAATGCATAAGGAAGCAAACTTGAAAGGTCAAATGTCAATGCAGGGTGGCCACACATTTTTAGCAATCAAATTCCCTGATTGTTCCCTGATTTTTCCCTGATTTGATTTGATTTTCCCTGATTAAAAACCTTAATATTATCGCAATGGCCCCTACTTTTAGAAGTCATATACTGATTCAAATGCTGTCAAGTGACATTTTTAGACACAATGCTGTCACAATATTCTTAATTGAATGAAAATTTATCTAAAATATGATGTACAAACAAGTACTCCACCTAACAAGTACTCCACCTTTAAGTAAGATTAGATCTGCAGGTATTTTAAGCATATGGCAGAAAGAAACCACCAGTAGCCACATCTGAACAGCTATACAATTTGAATATTTTGACCTTACAAAGATAAGATTTTTTTAAATTCCCTGATTTTTCCCTGATTTTCAGCAAAATTTCAAATTCCCTGATTTTTCCCTGCAGGGAATTTTTTTTCACCATTTTCCCTGTTTTCCAGAGTGCGTGGCCACCCTGCAATGTATGACCATTATTTTAGCAACTTTGGTAGACCCCCTGTCCCCGATGATTTATGCAAATATTCAGCCCCAAAGCATCCTCGGTTCTAGAGAAGAAGATTTTTAAAGGTTTCAACGAATTTTGACCATTTTAGTAATCTTTTGTTCCCCCTACCTAAGGAGGCTCCATATGAAATTTGAGCAAAATTGGCCCAGAGGCTCCAGAGTTGTTTGAAATTCTGAACATTTTTCCCATACAAATGCATAAGGAAGCAAAATTGACCTTACAGTAAAAAGGTCAAATGTCAACGTACGACCATTATTTTATCAATTTTGGTAGCCCTCCTGTTCCCGATGATATATGCAAAGATTCAGCCATAAGGCATGCTCGGTTTTGGAGAAGAATATTTTTAAAGGTTTTTCCCATTCAAATGCATAGGGAAGCAAACTTGACCTTGCCGTAAAAAGGTCAAATGTCAACATAACGACAATTCTTTTAGCAATTTTGGTAGACCTCCCGTCCCCGATGATTCCTGCAAAGGTTCAGCCCCAAGGCATTCTCGGTTCTGGAGGAGAAGATTTTTAAAGGTTTTTACCATATATGGGCATGGCGGCCATCTTGGTCAATGGACCATGACCATTTTAGCAATTTTTTTTCCCCCACACTAAGGAGGCTCCATATGAAATTTGAGCAAAACTGGCTCAGCGGCTTCAGAGGAGAAGTCGTTTGAAAATGTTAACGGACGGACGCATGGATGGAAGGACGGACGAAAAGTGATCACAATAAAAAAAAAAAGACCATCGATGACTCCCATAAAAATTAGTAGATTTTAGCCTAAATCAAACTTGACCTATATTTTATGATTACATACATTTTAGGCGCATAGCCAGTTTGTTAAAATTAAGCATTTGTCTGAATTAAGATTCAGTGGTCCTGTCAACAATATTTCAGTTATGTCAAGCTTAAAATTTTAGGATAAGTATGCCTAAAAGATAAGGTGTCCAAATACTTAGGGATAGTATGGTAATTACTTTATTGCACAATTTCATCAAGCATGTTTACAATAAGTATCAGAATCTAATGAAGAAACAGAATAAATAAGTATACCATCATAAAACATTTTTATAGAGTTTCTATTATGCAATAAGCTGGAATCAGCGATAATATCTTCAGTAACTGCCACTTCATTACAAACAGAAATCTATTTCATTGCTTTGTCAAAGAACCTCTTCTCATAACACCCCATCCTAATAGTCAATCCTTTATTGCCGTATTTACCTGAAGCATCTGGACAGATAGGCCCATAGGTCTGGGCCCATAGGTCTGATAAGAGTGGGTATCAGTTTAATATTTTTCTTATTTCTCCATGAAAAGGCGCTTCTAATGAGTACTCACAATATATGTTTTCATACGAAAACATGTTTTCGTATGAAAACATATATTGTGAGTACTCATTAGAAGCACCTCAGTAATGAGTACCCACAATACATGTTTTTTCATGATATTGTGAGTACTCATTAGAAGCACCTAGCTTAGGCGCTTCTAATAAGTACCCACAATATATGTTTTCATGGAGAAATAAGAAAAATATCAATACTTTTGGACTGAAAAAAGCGCCTTAACTAGAGCTATGCCTGAGGCCTGAGCAAACAGTGTAGACACAAATCAGATGCCACACAATGTGGCATCTGATCAGAGTCTACACTGTTTGCCATTCCAAGATCACTTTTCAGATACATCACCAGGAACACAAGAGGACTTGTTCAAGTTATGGAAAGAAGTTAACCTTTGTCCTGCAGAATAAATTAAGATGCCAAGCCCACTTCTAGTTTTTAGCCAATCAGATTACTTAATCTGAATTGTTAATATAAATCCATATACTTAATGGCAAACAGTGCAGATCCAGATCAGTTGGCTTCTGAAGAAACCAACTGATCTGGATCTACACTGTTTGCAAAGGCAAGGTATATCCTGTTTCAGCAGGACAAGGGTTAAATTAATGCATCTGACTACATGTATCTAGCATAAATATGATATCAGAATGGATAGTGTGGATATTAGGTGTTTGTGCACTTGCACAGCTATGGAGTCCAATCCTAGAATACTCAGCTCTACCCTCCACAGAATCCTTATCTTGTTACCTGCCTATTATCAGTATATCACATTCATTACAGAACTTCTCCACAAAAATGTAATGCACCGTTTCCCTACTTTATATAATAAACCCAGATAACGTTTGCTATGCCTCGGTGCATGGATAGAAAATCAGATAAATTCTGCCACTATCTGCACTTTGTTAAGGCCTGCACTATCTGCACTCTGTTAAGGCCTGCACTATCTGCACTTTGTTAAGGTCTATCTGCACTTTGTTATGGTCTGTCTGTCTGAATACTTACAGTAAATATGGTAAATACTTATCAATGACAGAGAGAAGTTCTTGTAATGACCTTGGCAAACAATGTTAACCCAGATTAGATGCTTAAGAATATAAAAATCTGATCATAGTCTACAATGTTTACCACAAAGTTAGCCAGTTGCAGTAATTAAAGCAGTTGCCATATTTACCCTATTTATTAGGGACAGACAGGCTTGAGCAAGATGTTGTAGATCCGGATCAGATGCCAAAAAATGCAGTGTCCATACTATGCTAATACAGAAATTAGCACCTCTTGTAGGTGTTCTCAGAGTCATATTAACCCTTGTTGTGTTGAATAAATCAAGATGTCACACCCATTTCTAATTTTTAGCCAATACGATTACTTGATCCAGGTTGTTGATATAAATTCACATACTTAATGACAAATAGTGCAGATCCAGATCAGCTGGCTTCTAGAAGCCAACTGATCTGGATCTTCACTGTTTGCAGAGGTAGTGTCTATTTGGGTTCAGCATTTTTTTATTTTATTTTATTTTTTTTTATCTTTCTCCAACATCTATGTGATCAAAAAGAAAACGGAGGAAAACATTATGACTGAACCATAAAATGTTATCCTCATAAACATGCTTACATTATTTTCATTTCGACCTTCGGCTCTCTCACATGTATGACATTAGCAATTAACCTGGCTAGGAACTACCTGGATGCTCTTTTAAAGATTTTAAACCTGGAGTATATATGGTAATACCATGTGACTGAGCCATATATAACCAGGTATTCATTGATCAGCACTTCATATTTAACTTAGCAAGGGACAGGTAAGGATGCTCTTTACACAGTAAAATTTGGAAATTGTGAAATTTTTTGTTGATAATAAAATGTTTTATTTTGCTTAGCATGTAGTGCAAGCAGTCATTTTATTTCTTCTTCAGTTGATACTGTTCTTCTGTCAATTATATTGTATTATGAACAGTACTGGGCTTGGTTACACAGTGACCCTGAGATAATTACTGTACACAATTTTACCTTTATGACATAAAGGGTATTACACAATAAAACATGGCTGAATCTTTTTTCCAATGTTCCATGTTGACTATGAAACCACAGATTTTCTTTTCTTTACCTCACCCCCCACCCCAGGAGAAAACACATAGGAAGATGTTTTCTGTAAAAGCTTTGTCTTCGAGGAAGATAATGGGCTTATAAGAAATTATGTTACATACGTTACACAGTATTATATATGCATGTTTTATAAAAAACAAAAAACATGTTTTGGAAGTTCTCTTCTCAGTGGAGAGAACATTATGTAAAACTACATTATGTAGAGTAAATATAGAAATTATGAAATGAATTTAAGATATATTATAGTAAAGCCTCCTTCCATGTATAATAATGATATTTATAGGGAGGCTCAGTTGGGTGAGTTCGAACAAAACTTTTCTGAAAAAGCAGCAATAAATTAAAGGTCTTGTTGAAAGTTTATTCATAGGGTTCCTATGAAAGACTGAATCAGTTTTATAATGTTTACTCCATAATGCTACTGATTAACTATGCTGAAATATACATTTGCATAAGCAATTTTCGTATAGAACATTAGTTCATAGAACTTTATAAGCTTAAAAAGATCTATATGGCCTCAAAAGGACCAGAGCTATAGTTCAACATATGACCTTAGAAAGACAATGGTTACATGGCCTAGAAAGGACCAGAAACAGTTATATGGCCTAAAAAGGACCAATGCTAAACTGAATTTTTAAAAAATGAAGAAATCCTGCTTTAGATTTTTTTTTTTTTAAATTCTGGTTATATTTTTTCACATATTCAGGAGGTTGCTGGTGATCAAAATTTCTTTTTCTTTATTTTGGAATATTTTTTCTTTTTTGTACAAAAATTAGATATGGTCTGATAGAGCATATCCATGCCTATATTCTGGCATATCCAGATCTATATACCAACAAAAAATAACACGAGATGAATGTACTATATCCCATATGAGCTTATATTGTAGTCATGCAAATTCAATATGCACAGAATACATTTTTTGACACTGAAGAAAGAATAAAGATGTTCAAAATAATATAGACTGTTTTAGTGGCTCTTTGACCATGATTTACAGAGCTGTTCACTTACTCCTTCATAGCTATACATAATCCTATAGCTTAAACACAATCTTCTGCATCCTTAAATGTTAATTGGATTTTGCTTTCTGTTAATTGGGGGATCTTTATTTAAAAGTCTTCATTTACATTTCACATATAGAAATTTTGGAGGGTCATTTAAACCCCATTTTATGTTTTGCTGTCTGATTGAAAATTTTATGTGTTCCATTGATGGAGTGGTCAAATTAGGCAAAATACACTCTTATACTAAGGTAATGCTCCAAGAGCAGCTGAATATGAACAGCCAGTTTATAAGAACTATCATGTCAAGTTTGATTCTGTAATTTAGCATGATAGCATATATGCTGTCACATGGTCGTGATATATAGACTTTAATGCAACTTGATATGTATTTTATTACAATTTTTGATGTCTTGTAGTCCAGGATTATAGCTGTTACAGTTTTCTTCACTTCACTTTACTTCAGTCCCTCAACCTTGTGGGTTGTTGGGGCTTAGTTCTCTGGATTTGGATAAATGCTGACTTCTTCTATCTCAAAACTTTGGCCAAACTTAGAGCTGTTTCTGCAGTTTTTTAAACTGTCCGAACAAGTCTTGATTCATGGACTGTTATGTGAGTAAGATTTAATTAAAGGGAGGAATCATATAACAACCAATGATTGATGAAAATTTACAGCATGTGCTTATATATAGTTTCAAGAATAGCTGGTTCAAATTTTATTTATCCAATAGAAAATTATGGCTAGTTCCATATATTTTTGGAGTATATTGATAAGTAAGGCACTGTTGGTACCTTTTCTTTGTGTCATATCAAATTCATGAATTAAAAGCCATTTATGGTCAATGCTGGTTATGACCATATATATATTTAGTAATAAAAGATACCTGTGGTATTTAACCTCCATATTAAAGAATCAATAAGTGTTCATGTTCCCAAAATATTTAAGTGAAGAACTTGATTTCTTATTTAACTGTTTGTCAGTATATTCTAAATTTCAATAGAATGATTTAGTCCTGCATAACTGAAATGATATAAGCAACAGTTGAAAATAGGTTTCGATGAGAGACCATCTGTCTGCTTTGTTTGATTGAAGTCGTAGGAAAAATATGAGAGTACTGGTTTGGTAAGTATATCATCTGAAATGGGAAAAATATCTAGTGTTTTGGAATAAACTCTTCATTTGGGGTAAGTAATGACTTTCCAATATATTCGAATTCAGTTTATCTAGTAAATATAGCTACTGAATAAGTTTAATTTCTTGACATTCACACTTTAGTACAGATGGTGTACTTTTAAGCAAGTTGATATGGCATATTGAATTTCAATCTCAGTTTGGAGATACCATAATTGTATGCTTGATTAGGTGGATTGAATTCTTAGAGTGGATATTCAAAAAGTTTGTCTTTTTTGAAGGTGTTGGTAAAAACAAAGGCAATTTTAGATGGAATAAAAAGTCTTTACCCCCATTTGAGACCTCAAAATTTTTTTTCTTTCCAATAATAGCAAGCATCTGATTATAGAGCTGTGACTTTTTTGTGCTTAACTGGGTCAGACCATAAAACATGGTTTAAAAGTAGTACATTTACTGTCTACATCCTCATTTGTATCTACAGCCTCAGTACAACTGCTTTTTTCCTTAAAGTAGAACTTTGTTATCATAAAATTTTACCATAAATATAACGTTTAATCTCCAACATTCAGAGGCCATAGTGAATGATTGTTTTCTATAACCAGTTGAGTGTCTGATCAAAGGCTTTATTAACAGGGTACTCATTAAATAATCAAGATTGAAGAAAATTTTGTTTCAGCCATCAAGTTTTTTACATACATACAATTTACTCAGTTAGCCTTGAATTAATATTTTGTTGTTAGATTTTATACTCCAGATTTATTGAGCTTTATTAGCATTTCTATATTGATAGTAAACTGAAGCGTTTTTAGTACCATTTAGACCATTTAGTGCTTGATATCAAATTATCTGAATTAGAAAATTCGAATTAGAAAATTCAGTGTATAAATAATACTATAAAAATAACTTCTTTCAGTTTTTTACCAGCAACTGTGCTTTTTAGAGGTCATTATGTGATCTTAGTAAAACTCAGATGATCTATGATCTTACCAAACCGTACACCAACAGTTTTACCGGAATAATTTAAACATGTATGCTATCTTCTTAGCTGTTCAAAGAACAAAATAATGCAAATTCTTATTCTGCAGGTCAGTTTGCAATATCTGCAGTGCACATCAAATATTGGGTTCTACTTGATACAAATTTATTATTTATCATGAACACTTCTTTTTAGGCAGAAATACCGGTAGTTTTGTTTGTTTTTTTTTGTTGTTTTTTTTTTTTTTTTTTTTTTTTTTTTTTTTTTTTTACAGTGTGTAGCCTTCTTATAAGGCAGAAAAATCATATTGCAGTGTATAGCCTTCTTATAAGACAGAAAAATCATATTACAGTGTATAGCCTTCTTATAAGGCAGAAAAATCATATTACAGTGTATAGCCTTCTTCTTACAAGGCAGAAAAATCATATTTACAGTGTATAGCCTTACGTTCTTTTATTTAGCAGAGATTTACATCAGCTACTGAAAAGTAATTTTATTTCAGCTCTTTTTCATAAAATTTTTCATGTTTAACTATTAGATATGTTTTGGAGAAAGAATAGTTTGTATTTTAACAGACAAAATACCAGTTAAAGTAACTAGTTTGGGAAAAAATATATACAAATAATTATCATTATGTAACAACTGTGAAGGATGAAGAAGAAACTCAACTTAATTTGGAGTTTCTTGATATTGACTTGAAAGTGTATAAAAATACGTAATAGAAAGTGTTTTTTAGCTTTCCAGCTTCCATTACTCAGCACATAATTGCATATTAGTCTCTTCTATATATTTTTCACTTAGTTTGGAACTTAATTCGTATTTTGACATACTTTTCCATTACTATTCATGGAAAGTTCCTCATTGAATATTTTTTGATTTGGTATGATCATAAGTTAGTGGAATCTTTTTCATCAATTAAACCATTATATTCTGCTGGTATTTCATTATTTGTTGATTGGTTTGTTGCCTTACTTTAAAGATGCTAATGTCATACATGTGAGAGAGCCGAAGGTCGAAATGAAAATAATGACCCCTCATCCAAGCGTTCGTGATGGATGAGGGGCATTATTGGAATGAGACCTGAGGCCTCGAGCATGTATGACCCAATCCCTTTGGTGAGATGAAAGAGTGTTTCCACAGCGGAATGTATTTTGTGTGTACCCACCCATTATTCAGTTACTTTAGTAAGGCAACAAAATAACTTTGAAAATATGAAGTGCTGATCAATGAATACCTGGTTATATATGGCTCAGTCACATGGTATTACCATATATACTCCAGGTTTAAAATCTTTAAAAGAGCATCCAGGTAGTTCCTAGCCAGGTTAATTGCTAATGTCATACATGCTCGAGGCCTCAGGTCTCATTCCAATAATGCCCCTCATCCATCACGAACGCTTGGATGAGGGGTCATTAATTTTTACACACTTTTTAAGTCCACTGACAATCCCATAGATAAACTCTCTCAAAGATAGCATTGTTTTATCTGTTTTATGATGGGGAGAGCTAGGAGTGATAGGATTAATACTGAGGATATAATGTTTGTGTACAATCAACAGGAAATACATAAATTTTGCCTTAAAGATTTAAAGGCTCCAATTTTCTTTGCTGTGGTATTCTCTGAACACACTATTTTGGGTAATTCATTTAATGAGAAATAACACATCTGGTAGATTTTCTGTCATTTTTTACAAGGTAGACTACTTTTGTGACCTCCAGTTATCTTTCTTGTACACCAATCCCCTTCTGAAAAGGGACTTAATCTAAAAGGAAAGAATTTGCTCCCAAGGGGAGCAAATTCTTTCCTTTTAGAATAGACCCCTTTTCAGAAGGAAAGAAAAAACAATTATACAATTGCCTCCCTTGAAGACATATTCATTCCCCTTAAGTACCATTCAATAAACCAAGATTTTCATTGGTTATTCCACATAGTGTTAAAAGAATATTAAAACCTGAGGAATTTTATTGTTCAGGTTCATTTGGATTGCCTGTAGTGCAACAAGTTTTTAATAGCATCAATGATATTAACAGAGCAGTAACATCACTTATGGAAGAATAAAGAGATTAACTACTTTTCCAGATCAGCCCACATCTCAGGACTCTGGCTAACATCACAGTAACCATATCCTGCCTCCATAGACTCTAGCTAACATCACAGTAACCATATCCTACCACCATTTTCCTTGTTAGTAAACATAATTTTACTGATACTTGTTTGTTTGTGTTAAGGTTTTACAGCCCAGTCAACCCAATGGGGTCATGTTGAGCGCGGTCAGTTTACCTTACCACATGTTTACTGGGCAGGCTTAGTCCTCTAAGCGGTTAACCAGTATTGTGCACATTCTTTCGCCAGAAACTGACAACTGCCCTTCTTGAATCAGCGGAAGGGAGAGAATGACCGTAGAAAATATTTCATGATCAATCTCCAGGAAAGAATGTTGCCGATCTCGGCGGGGGTCGAACTCGCGACCTCCTGGTCTCCAGTTTGACACACATCCAACTACTAATTTGCCTACACAGGCTAAGGTCCTTGGTGTCCAAATTATACTTGGTTATTGTATTTGTGTTGGAGATTCTGTTTTACTTTTTGAGTCAAACAGTTAAAATATAATTCTTATGTTTCCACAGAATAATTGTTTAGAATACCCCTTATTTATGTTCTATTTATGTTTGTTGCAAATCTTTATTCCAAAATTTTAAGGGATAAACCCCTGCTGCAAGTAACACAGAAAACAACATATTTACATATTTGGACAACAGTGTAGATGCTAATTAGACACCACAGAATGCAGCGTCTAATCAGTCTTCACCATTTGACACTCATTCTGCAGCTAGCTTTTTAGATACATCAAAAAGTGGAAAAATGGACTCATTATTTTAGAACAAGTTTGCCAAGGAATTTAAACTTTGAGGGCAAGTTTGGTCAGGAGTTAAAGTGTCCTAATATTTTGGATAAATAAGGAGCAGTCTGATCAGGGTCCACAGTGTTTGCCTGTATATGTATGGAGACACTAATAGCACTGCCAAGAGAACTTCTAGATGTATACTTATTTCCAGAAAGCATTTTCTTAAGCCTTGGAAATAAAAAGAAGTCACAGGGACTCAGATCAGGTGAATAAGGTGGATGGTTTAAAACTTTCACCTTTTCAGAAACCAAAAAAAGACTTAACTAGACAAAGTGCCCAGTGGGGCACATATACCCCCGACTAGCGCTACTGCCACCTTTCAAAGAGCACAAAGTTTGTAGCTTTGACTCTGGAGATGGCAGTTTTATGCTATATATTATAACATTGAAAAAATTCAATCACACAGTACTATGAAGCCCTTGACCTCAAAGGTCAGGCACAGGTGCAGGGATTGAGCTAAATAAAGCTTTAGCCCTATAACTATCACCATATACCAGTGAAATCAGTCTTTATAATATAAACAAAAATGACATTTGTATGAAACGTCTGTGACCTTGACTTAAAAGCCATGCCCCAGCTTGGGTATGGTGCCGAGAAAAACTTCAGACCTATATATACCATCATGCTTAATATTAATGAAACCAACAAAAGGGTCTTCATAATATAGCTATATAAACTTAGATGCATTTTTTTTTTTTTTACTTTTATATGAAGTTTCTAAGTCTGTGACCTTGACCTCAAGGTCATACCCCAGGATAAGGATGATGCTGAGTAAAAATCTACACCTATATCTACCAACATGTAAAATATAAATGAAATTCCTCAAAGGGTCTTGATGGTATAGTTATATAAACATAAACACAAAAAATTTGACTTATTTATGAAAATTCTAAGTCCGTGACCTTGACCCCAATGTTATTCCCCGGGATAGGGTTGGTGCTGATAAAAACTTAAGCCCTATATCTACCATCAGGCCAAACATGAATTAAATCCATCAAAGGCTCTTCATAATATAAGGTCTTATAAACTTTAACGTAAAAACTTTGACCCTAAGACAAAAATAAAGTATGAACAAATAATGCTTCAACGGATGGATGGACAGACAAACAGATTCCTTGCTGATAGCTATATCTGCTCAACCTTTCAATTAGGATATAATAAAATTTAATAAAAGGTCTTGATGATATGGCTATATAAACTTAAAAGCAAAAACTTTTACTTTTAAATGAAACTTCTAAGTTCGTGACCTTGACCTTGGTCACACCCGGGGTGGGGATCATGCGGAGTAAGACTCTAGGCCAATATATAGCAACATGTCAAATATAAATGAAATTCCATAAGGGTCTTGACGATACAGCTATATAAACTTAAACACAAAAATTTTGACATTTTTATGAAAATTGGAAGTCTGTGACCTTGACTCAAAGGTCACCACCCAGGGCGGGGATGGTGCCAATAAAAGAGCTATATTTAGAGCTATATCTACCATCATGCTAAATATGAATGAAATCCATCAAAGGGTCTTCAAAATATGAGGTCTAATAAACTTTAACGTAAAAACTTTGACCCTAAGACAAAAACAAAGTATGAACGAATAATGCTTCAACGGATGGACGGACAGACCAACAGATTCCTTGCTGATAGCTATATCTGCTGGTCTTTCAATTAGGGAATACTGAAATTTAACAAAAGGTCTTGATGATATAGCTATATAAACTTAAACACAAAAATTTTTTACTTTTATATGAAAATTCTAAGTTCGTGACCTTGACCTCTGTCACACCCTGAGTGGGGATCATGCGGAGTAAGACTCCAGGCCGATATCTAGCAACATGTCAAATATAAATGAAATTCCTAAAGGGTCTTGATGATATAGCTATATAAACTTAAACACAAAAAACTTTGACTTTTTTATGAAAATTCTAAGCCTGTGACCTTGACCCCAAGGTCACCCCGGGGATGGGAATTGTGCTGATAAAAACTTTAGACCTATATCTACCATCATGCCAAACATGAATGAAATCTATCGAAGGGTCTTCAAAATATGAGGTCTTATAAACTTTAACGCAAAAACTTTGACCCTGACTTTTTTATGAAAATTCGAAGTCAGTGACCTTGACCCCAAGGTCACCCCCAGAGTGGGGATGGTGCTGATAAAAACTTTAGACCTATATCTATCAACATGCAAAATATGAATGAAATCCATCAAAGGGTCTTCAAAATATGAGGTCTTATAAACTTTAACGCAAAAACTTTGACCCTAACTTTTTTATGAAAATTCTAAGTCCGTGACCTTGACCCCAAGGTCACCCCCGGGGTGGGAATGGTGCTGATAAAAACTTTAGACCTATATCTACCATCATGCCAAATATGAATGAAATCCATCAAAGGGTCTTCAAAATATGAGGTCTTATAAACTTTAACGCAAAAACTTTGACCCTGTGATGGAAAGACGAACAAACGAACGAACGAACGTACGTACGAATGAACGGACGAACAGACGAACGGAAAAGCGAAAACTATATACCTCCACATACTTCGTATGTCGGGGGTATAACAACCTCACACTTATGAGAGGAGGCACTGTCATGTAAAAGGTGGACTCCTGATCATCCTTTGCTTGGTCGTTTCTTATTGTAAAACTCTTTCACTTTCTTCAGTACAGAATTCTTATAGAATCAGCCAGTGACTGTATGACCAGATGGACAAGGCACTTGAAGGACTGGCCCACTTGAATTAAAGAAAATTGTGTACAACATCTTTTTCGAACTTAATGGTTCTGTTGGCAATACATGGGTGTTTTTTATCTTTTTGCTTCCATTGCTTATTATCAGCCCTTCTTTGTGGCTCAAACATGTGCACCCAGGTTTCATCACCTGTTAGCAAGTTAGAAATAACCCGACTATTACAGCCTTTGTATGTTTTCAAAAGTTCCCGGACACATTTAAGGCGTTATGTCTTTTGCTCCTCAGTCAGCAAATGAGGTACCCACCTAGCGCAAACCTTTCTCAGGTCCAAACACTTTTTCAGAATTGTTTGCACACCATAATCTTTACAGCAGCGATGTTAGCCTTGGTAACAGAGGTTTTATGCCTTCCAGGACGAGTATCATCTTCAACAGAAACTTTCCCAGCTTTAAAAGCTTTAATCCACCTAAAAACTGTGCCCATTGAAATGGTCTGAGGTACATATATACCACCCAATTCATTAAATATCTGCTTTGAATCTATATTAAGCTTAATGCGGCATTTAATATAGCTACGAATTTCAGTCTTTTGGTCCATGTTCCAATGTAACAAGTAAATTGGTCAGTCTATATGACTGCATCTTTTTCAATTTGAAATAACTCGGTCAGTTGAAAAGCAATTTGCACAAAATGAATGGGTATCGTTAGCTATTCAACACACCATTCAATGCAGTGAAGCATTTTAAAATATACCTGGGATAAAACCAAGGACGCCTATCAGTGACAGAACTTTTTGCACGACCCTCGTATAAAAAGCACATTAGCTTGAGCTATAAAGTACATTTGTACTTTTAATTCTATATTTCCTGAAAAGGGAGGTACCGGTACTCTGTTTGTCCTAAATATTTGAGACACTTTAATTCCTTTACTTGTTCTCAAACTGGCATAAGCCCACCAGCTGCTATTTCTAAACACAACTGGGCCCAGTTGTTCAAAACTTGAAGGAGTTGTTAGCTAACATGATGCTAAAAAAATTCCTATCTTGAAATATGGCAACAAGAGCTCTGCCAAGCCGGGCATTCACCTGTGGCAAATAATAAGATGCAGCACATAAACTGGCTCCTGTATAATTCAGTGCTCCAGATACAAACTGTAAGTGGAATTACAAAAAAAAAAAAAATAATAAAAAAAAATTCATTGGGGCATAATCTCTGCTGATATTTGGTGAACTGTAAACTAAGGGTCCAAGCTGACCCAGAAATTAAGGGAGAAGTGTCACTTCTCCCTCCTGGGAAAATAGAAGTTTGCTGCTTCTAGGGAGGTGCTTTCTGACGGAGGACACACCACAGAAGCCTCATATGAGACTTTGGCACACTATTACCTCTAAACAATATGCTGCGAAAAGTTTACAAAAATTTCAAAGGGGCATAAATCTGCAAATGTTTGGTGCACTGTAACCTCAAAATAATATGTGTTGCTCCACATCATCGTGTAACTATTTATGAACTTTCAGCTTGATCGGATGTAAACTGTAGGATTTAGCTGGAAACAAAAAATTAATAGAAATTTTCAAAGGGGTTTAACTCTGCTAATATTTGGTGGACTGTAACCTTAAAACAATATGCGCTGCTCCACATCATGGTCTAACTATACATGATGTTTCAGCTTGATCGGATGTAAAATGTAGGAGGAGTTAACCAGAAATGAAAAGTTTACAGAAATTTTTTAAGAGGCATAACTCTGCAAACATTTGGTGGACTGTAGCCCCGAAACAATATGCGCTGCGCCACATCATGGTCTAACTATATACCAAGTTTCAGCTTGATCGGATGTAAACTGTAGGAGGAGTTAGTCCGAAACAAAAAAGTTAATGGACGGACGGATGCCATACCCAGTAACATAATATGTCCCGTTTTTCAAATGGGCGTATGAAAACATTGAAATTTTTTGCTGAAAAAAAAAATGTGAGTAGCTTTTGTATTGCAAAAGCTACTCACATTTTTGCAGAACAATTATCAATGTATTTGAAAATACCTTAGCTATAACAGTTAACGAGTCTGTCATTAACAACCTTGTTTAAGATAGCGATGCTTTGAACAACTGGGCCCTGGATGAATGACAAACAGTTTACCTGACCACACTTTTCCTAGTCAGGCTTAGTCCTCTAAGCAGTTAACTAGTATTTTTGCACATTCTTTCACCAGAAACTGACAACTGCCCTTCTTGAATCAGCAGAAGGGAGAGAATGAATGCAGAAAATATTTCATGATCAATCTCCAGGAAAGAATGTTGCCAGATCCATTTGAGCCACTGAGGCTGGCAAATGTTTCGAGTAATGCGTAAAAAAGATAGTGAACGGTTTAATATTTTATCCCTGAAGATTTCAGGAATACAAATTATATTTTATTGCCAAATCAAATTTTGAACAGAAGACTAATTTAGAACACCTGTACTTATAATGTGGCATACAGAGAATCCACAGCTAACAGCAGATTAGGATCTAGCTGATAATGACTCTCACTAGCAATAACAGACTCAAGGGAGCTCTCAAGTTGCTACATCCTCCCATTACCTTAAATATTTGCACATCATAATCATATTCATACTATACTGATTCCTAAATTTGATCCGCAATTATTTGAAATATGAAAATTAGCAGCATACTTATACTGAAGTTTGTACCATATTTATGCTGTTAAAAAGCAGAAAATTTTTACCAAACTTATTCTAAATTTAGACAATCATTTGTACAATACTTACTCCAAGGTTTTGAAATTTTATCGTACTTATTCTAAAATCTGAAATGTTGTACTCCACTTATTCTAAAATTAGTGTTTACATACCATATCTATTCTAAAGTTTGAAATTTATACCATGCATATTCTAAAATTTGAGTCCATTTGAACCACAATATGATAAGAAAATAAATAAATGTTGGGACGACTTAAGTCCATCCCATAATATATCCTTAACCCTTGTCCTGCTGAACCCTGATATACTCTGTCTTTGCAAACAGTGCAGATCCAGATCAATTGGCTTCTTCAGAAGCCAATTATCTGCACTGTTTGCCATTCAGTTTATGAATTTATGTCAACAATCTCGATCAAGGCATCTGATTGGCTGACAATTAGAAGTGAGCGTGGCCTCTTAATTTATTCAGCATGACAAGGGTTAAATTTTACCAAGTCCATTTTACTATCTGCTGATGTGTCTTTCAAACCACTGCACACACTGCAGACCCTAACCAGATGCTGTGTTCTATCACATCTGATCAGAGTCTACATTGTTTCCTCAGGTCTTGTCTCTCCAAATGGGACACATATCACCTCAATAACTATCACTAGTGGGTACTCTGACAAAATATTAAAAATAATGCTATTAACAATGAAGTGGCAGTTATCAAACATTAAAAATAATGCTATTAACAATGAAGTGGCAGTTATCAAACATTAAAAATAATGCTATTAACAATGAAGTGGCAGTTATCAAACATTTGATTACAGCTCACAGCATACTTGAAGCACAAAAAGAACAGTTTATTTACCATATTTGACCTAATTACCACACATACCCCTATAATCCCAAAGTCAAGCAATTCCGTAGTCTTCAGATTTCAGCCAGTGTACTTTTTGTCTGCTTCTTTATAAAGGCATATGTTGTGACCCATTTGAATTGCATCGACTTGATGATGCAATTTAAATGGGTACCCATAACATATGCTTTTTATAAAAGAAAATCGGGAAAAAGAATACACACACACACACACACACACACACACACACACACACACACACACACACACACACACACACACACACACACAAAACATCGCATTAGAATCATTAGGTAAGTCCCTGGCTGATTTTTTTTTTTTTTTTTTGGTGGATACATATTTTGCCACAAGTTTTCCCAGTAATTCTGAAATACCTAAGCGCTCAATGTGGTAATTAGGCCGAATATGGCATTTATTTTGTAACAGGGCTTTGATACTTGCCTGCTCTGATAATTGTAAAAAACAGAAATTGAAGACTTGCTAAAATGATCTTGTAGGCTACTTACTGTAGTATGTTTAAACATAACTTGTCCTTCTATAAGAGTGCTTGTCTATATTTGTCTATGTCATAGATGTAGACAATATACAATTTATGGCATGCCCCGGCCAGCATAACAAAAATTTGATATTCTTATAATTACTTATTTTAGTTTTGATGAGGTAAACCTAAAAAGCGATGTGAAATTAGTTGTTATTATTTTTTTATGTGAGCTAGGGTCATTCTCATCTAGCAGAGATCTCATTCATTAAGACCTCTCAAGTTCACCCTTTGCATTTTGGAATTCAGCCGAATTAACCAAGATCTGCATGTAAAAAAACCCAAGACAAAATCCACTTTAACATTATAGTACGCAAAGCGTAGACCAAGCTTTTCGTGAAAACTTATCATCACGAAAACATGCCTATATAACTTTGACCCCCTTAAACCCCACTTTTATATAGTAAAACTGGGGTTTACTGGGGTATACATTATTTTTCTTATATCTGCTCAAAACTTAGATTGTGTGGACTCGTTAAAACCGCCTCAGTGAGGCGGTTCTAACGAGTACCCATGGCGAGGCAGTTCTAATGAGTACCCACAATCTATGTTTTGAGCAGAAATATGAACAAGAGGGCCATGATGGCCCTGTAACACTCACCTGAGCAACATAGCACTTTGAGAGCCTGATCTAGAACTGATCAAGGCAAACATTCTGATCAAAGTTCAAAATGATTATAACAAAGTTTTCTGCTGATTTGGCCCGGTGACCTAGTTTTTGATACCAAGCAACCCAGTTTCGAACTTGACCTAGAACTCATCAAGACAAACATTTTGTGCAAGATTCATGATGATTGCTTGAAAAATGTGACCGCTAGAGTGATAACAAGATTTTACGCTTATTTGGCCAGGTGACCTAGTTTTTGACCCCAGGTGTTCCAGTTTCGAACCTGACCTAGAAATCATCAAGACAAACATTTTGAGCCAGATTCATGATGATTGTTTCTAAAATGTGACCGCTATAGTGTTAACAAGGTTTTCTGCTGATTTGGCCCGGTGACCTAGTTTTTGACCCAAAGTGACCCAGTTTCAAAAAATCCTAGAATTCATCAAGACAAACATTTGAGCAAGATTCATGATAATTGCTTCATAAATGTGACCGCTAGAGTGTTAACAAGGTTTTCTGCAGGTTTGGCCTGGTGACCTAGTTTTTGACACCACTTGACCCAGTTTCAAACCTGGCCTAGAAATTATCAAGACAAACATTTTGAGCAAGATTCATGATGATTGCTTCAAAAATGTGACTGCTAGAGTGTTAAAAAGGTTTTCTGCTGATCTGGCCAGGTGACCTAGTTTTTGACCCCAAGTGACCCAGTCTCGAACTTGACCTAGAAATCATCAAGACAAACATATTGAGCAAGATTCATGATGATTGCTTAAAAAATGTGACCGCTAGAGTGTTAACAAGGTTTTCTGCTGATCTGGCCAGGTGACCTAGTTTTTGACCCCAGGTGACCCAGTTTCGAACTTGACAAACATATTGAGCAAGATTCATGATGATTGCTTCAAAAATGTGACTGCTAGAGTGTTAACAAGGTTTTCTGCTGATCTGGCCAGGTGACCTAGTTTTTGACCCCAGGTGACCCAGTTTTGAACTTGACCTAGAATTCATCAAGACAATCATAATGAGCAAGATTCATGATGATTGCTTCAAAAATGTGACCACCAGAGTGTTAACAAGGTTTTCTGCTGGTCTGGCCTGGTGACCTAGTTTTTGACCCCAAGTGACCCAGTTTCGAACTTGACCTAGAAATCATCAGGACAAACATATTGAGCAAGATTCATGATGATTGCTTCAAAAATGTGACCGCTAGAGTGTTAACAAGGTTTTCTGCTGATCTGGCCCGGTGACCTAGTTTTTGACCCCAAGTGACCCAGTTTCGAACTTGACCTAGATTTAATAGAGGCAAACATTTTGAGCAAGTTTCATCAAGATTGGGTCAAAATTATGACCTGTAGAGTGTTAACAAGTTTTTCCTTTGATTTGACCTGGTGACCTAGTTTTTGACCCCAAGTAACCCAGTATCGAACTTGATCTAGATTTCATAGAGGCAAACATTCTGACCAAGTTTCATCAAGATTGGGTCAAAACTGTGACCTCTAGAGTGTTAACAAACTAATTGTTGACGATGAACGACGGACATAGGGTGATGACAATAGCTCACCCTGAGCTTATGCTCAGGTGAGCTAAACATATAAGAGTTTTTTTATCTGAAAATTTTCAGTTTTTGGAGGTGAAATTTTCTATATATTTGAAGAGGCATGTTTTCGTAATGTACTTGTACATCACAATCTCTTTATAACACTATTGTTGGGGTCCACAGATTAAACCATGTTAGTTAAACAACCGTGTTATATCCAAACAAAAATGTATAGATTATATTGAAAAATGACCATTTATGGTCATTTTTCAATATAATTTATACATTTTTGGGATCCATCTTTGAACCGTGTTATATACAAAACCGTGTTATAACGAACCGTGTTATAAAGAAGTTGTGGTGTATTGAATACTTACTGACCTTGATCTCAAGTTTATTGAGAGGGGCTGGGTTTCCACTGAATAAAACCTTGTAGCAGTATCTAACATTGGTCAGAGTACCAACTAATCTTATCCAGTTTATACTAGTGGGAACTTCTACCTTACAAAGGTCCGTTTAAATTTTAGGGGTGTCTGGTATGCTTCTATTCAATATCATTTTCTTCAAACATTACTTCTAAAGCAAATAGTGCAGTTCCTGATCATATGGCACTATAAGGAACACCAATATATATGGTTTAGGGGTGAGGAGCTGAATGGTTTCTGAGATATTAAGCCTTATGTGAAATGGAGGGGGTGGGGTATACCCCCTGGGGACACATGGTCAATGTCATTGAATGCATCTTAACATAATGAACAACAATATATGGTTTAGGGGTGGGGTTCTTAACAGTTTCTGAGATATAAAGCCTTATATGAACTGGAGGTGGTGGTGATTAACCCAGGGAGGGAGGGGGGGCCCGGTCAGTATCACTGAATGCGTCTTATCATAAGGAACAACAATACATTTGGTTCAGGGATGGAGTTCTGAATAGTTTTTGAGATATTAAGCCTTATATGAATTGGACAGGGTGAAGCCTCCCTGTTGGTGTCATTGGATGCATCTTACCATAAGGAACAAGAATATATGGTTTAGGTGTGGGGATCTGAAGGGTTTCTGAAATATTATGCCTTTTATGAAGTGAAGGGGGTGGGGCATGCCCCCGTGTAACCCTTTGAAACCCTCTTGCAAATTAATCTATCATATCACTTCTAAAGATGAAGTGGCAAGACAGGTTTCCAGATGCAGAAGTCCTGAAAAGGGCAGGGATGCAGAGTGTACATCCTCTTCTGAAACTGGCACTATTAAGATGGACAGGCCAGGTTACCAGAATGCCTGATGAACCTCTATGGAGAGCTACAAGCTGGAAAATGCTCCCATGGTGGTCAGAAGAAGCGATACAAAGACACCCTCAAAGCCTCCCTTAAGGACTCGTAACATAACAACAGAGTTGTGGGAACAGATTGCACAGGATTGAGCAAAGTGCTGAGGTCTCATAAGAAGGGGTGCTGGTGAATACAAAGCAAAAAGAATCAGCAAAACCGAGCAGAAACATATTCAGCAGAAAGCCGGAACTAAGGCATCACCAACAGAGCTTTCTTCTCAGACCTGTCTTCTATCTGCAACAGGCAGTTTAGAGCTAAGACTGGTCTCATCAGCCATCTTAGAACACACAAACAGTAGCACTTTATGCATTAGGACTGGTCATTGTCAGTATTGACAAACAAACTATTATCCCCAAATTTCAGAATGATCTGTCCAGTGGTTACTGAGAAATTGTCCGGACAAAATTTGGGTGGATTTCTGCATGCTCCAAGGGACCCTTTGAGTCCACCATTTTGAATTTTGGAAAGCTCTTGCAAATTCATATCAATATCTGTCATATTCCGAATTTCAGAACAATCTGTCCAATGGTTACTGGGAACTCATCTGGACAAAAGAAAAAGAAGTAGAAGAAGAAGAATAAGAAATAGAGCAAAATCATTAAGTCTCCCCACTTCTTTGGGAGACTTAATTACCTCCAAATACTCTTCCTAAACAAGTCCTCTGTGAATCAAGCAAAAACCTACATGTCCCAATCATGCTTGTTGTAAGAAATTTGATTTGACAGTTACTGTTACAGCCCAAATAATTATACAGAACAATTGTATCTCAAAGGGTTTTTACTTGTTAACAGATTTCTAAAACTGGTCTGTTCTGTCTATAATGATTTAGCAGATTCACAAGTGACTCTACAAACTTAACCGTTGTCCTGCTGAATAAATTAAGATGCCACGCCCATTTCTAGTTTGAAAATCATGTCTGTTTATGATCGGCTATATCTAAGGAAAGCTAAATTTATGTTTAAAATCTATAATAATGTAGCTCCTGCATATATCACTGAAAACTTTACTCTACGAAACAAGGTAAATACAAGTATTAACCTAAGATCATCATCTGCTGGTTGTTTTATCCCACCTAAGCCTAGAACAGAATATTTTAAGCACAGTATGAGGTATTCCGGATGTCTGGTTTGGAACAGTCTGCCAGAAGAAGTCAAACGTGCTCAGACCATTGACACATTTCATAATAGATGTTGGAAATGGTTAGTAAACTGAAACTATAATTCAGTTCTACACTGTATATTGCATGTACATTTATGTCGCCAGTTTTATTCATTTATTTATTTATTTGTTGTTGTTGTTGTTGTTTTTTTTTTTTTTTTGTTTGTTTTTTAATTTGTCAAAAGTAAAATTCATCTCTATACTGTATATTGCATGTGCACATTTATATATTTACTTTATTTTTTTTTTTTTTTTTTTATTTATTTTTTTTTTTTTTTTTTTATTTATTTTTTTATTTTTTTTTTTTTTTTGTCAGCATGGGGTATCTTAACCCTTGCCATGCTGAATAAATTAAGATGCAACACCTGCTTCTAGTTATTGGTAAGTCAGATTGCTTGATCCAGACTGCTGATGCAAGTTCATAAACTTAAGGATCAACAGCGCAGATCCAGACCAGGTGGCTCTGAATCAGCACTGTTTGCAGGGGCAGGGCATGTCCAGGTTCAGCAGGGCCAGGGTGGAACTTTGTGTGGATATGGGGAAGGAAAGATAAAAAAAAAAAAAAAAAAAAAAAAAAAAAAAAGCAAAAATAACCCAAGAAACTACAGCTTTATTGATGTGGCACATGCATTATCATGTATAGAAAAATTGTACAATTGTTTTGTATGTGAAGGTTGAAATTACATGAATACTCTTTATGCCATCATTTATTCATTTTTGTGTAGAGATCAAGGTTTTCAAAAATGTTTCACTTGTCTGTTTGTAATTATAAGATTATCTGCTGTGCTGTACAGGTAATTAGAGTTTATATGAGACTTAACCTTTGTTCTGCTGAATAAATTGGGATGCTACACCCATTTCTAATTTTCTGCCAGTCAGTCTACTTGATCCGAAGTGTTTATATAAATTCACATACTAAATGGCGGACAGTGCAGATCCGGATCAGTTTGCTTCTTCAGAAGTCAACTGATCTGGCTCTACACTGTTTGCAAAGGCAGGACATATCTGGGTTCAGCAGGATCAAGGTTAAACAATTCCCTGTTTTTCTTCTTATTTAATAGTTATAATTATGCTTATATACATTCCTCACACAATATAATCATACAATTTCTTGCATTTCGTTTCGGCAAGATATCTTATAAATGAAGCATATTGTATTGTGATGTATTGGCAGGTAAAAATAATTTGCCTTTTTTTTTTTTTTTTTTTTGTCTCTTTGTCTCATCCTCATTACTTAGTTCAGTCTTCAAATGAATCTATAGTCACATGTACAATACCATCTTGACATTTTGTTTACTTGTGTAATATGTACATATGTATATACTGAGGGCCTCATGGAAGATTAGCTATTACATGTATTTGTGTAGGTGCTAAATGTTGTAACCCTCAAAAAATAAAGTCGTTACTTACTTACTTACTTACTTATTTAGTTTTCAGCCAATCAGATTACTTGATCTAGATTGTTGATAAAAATTCACATACTTAGTGGCAAACAGTGCAGATCCAGATTAGTTGGCTTCTGAAGAAGCCAACTGATCTGGATTTACACTGTTTGCAATGGCAGGGTAAATCCGGGTTCAGCAGGACTAGGGTTAATGTCTTGTAATTTATAAGGACTTTCATTATCAGAACTAAAATGTTTGCCAATGCAGAAGTATAGCTATTTTAACCCTTTTCTTGCTAAACACGACATGCCCTCTCTTAGCAAACAGTGCAGGTCCAGATCTCTGCACTGTTTGTCATTAAATATGTGAATTTCTATCAAAAACCCAGATCAAGTAATCTGATTGGAAATTAGAAGTGGGCATGGCATCTTAATTTATTCAGCATGAAAAGGGTTAAAATGTCATTCAAAGTTGCAGCAGGATGGCAAAACAACTTTGAAAGAATTACCTCCCCTGAAAATGTATCCAGTCCCCATAAGGGTTAATTCAGGACAATTGTTGTTAACCCTTGTCACGCTGAATAAATCAAGATGCCATGCCCACTTTTAATTTTCAGCCAACCAGATTACTTGATCCAGGTTGTTGATACAAATTTAAAAAACTGAATGGTAAACAGTGCAGATCCAGATTAGTTGACTTCTTCAACTGATCTGGATCTATACTGTTTGCAAAGGCAGGGCATATGCGGGTCCAGCAGGACAAGGGTTAATGTATCATGTAGTGCTCCACTGAACTGCTTTGGCATCTTCTGAATGCCTGGTGGATTTACCTGATTATTCAAGTGACAGCAGATACTGGACCAAAGTTTTCTTCAATGCAAGCCATACACTCCCCTCAGAGACAGTCATGTAGAACTAAAAACTGATTTTTTGATTGTTTGCTTGTGTTAAGGTTTTACGGCCCAGTCAACCCAATGGGGTCATGTCGAGCTCAGTCACTTTACCTAACCACACGTTTACTGGGCAGGCTTAGTCCTCTAAGCGGTTAACCAGTATTGTGCACATTCTTTCGCCAGAAACTGACAACTGCCCTTCTTGAATCAGCAGAAGGGAGAGAATGACCCTAGAAAATATTTCATGATCATTCTCCATGAAAGAACATTGTCGAACTCAGCGGGGGCTGAACTGGCGGCTTCCTGGTCTAGTTTTTTCCCCTACCCAGTCAATGTGTAATTGCATCAAATTGTCGCTGCAATTCAAATGAGTACCCACAACTTATCTTTTTATAAAGAAAATCAGGTAAAAAAACCACATAAAAACATGACGATAAATGGTGATTTTACTATATAATCTATATAGTTGTTTAGCTCGTGGTTTTGCTTTGGATCCCAGCAGTAGTGTCATAAAGAGGTTGTGTTGTACCCCTCTAATGACTGCTAAAAATCTGTACGGAAACTTTGTTAGAAGTTATTCAGCTGTGATGTAAACACATCGTTTTGTGGACTTGGTTAGGCTGTTAATGAAGGGATGTAATTACCCTCCTGCACAAGGTCGAGTAATGAAATTGTCACCAATATATCTCTATTATGTCGATTCTCCCAGTCATTCATCCTCCCTTTTTAGCTGTCAAATGGAACTGATTAGGCACTTGAGGGATTTTATATGGGCTGCAGCATGCGAAAACCCTGTATGAGGTATATGTGGACAGCAAAGGCCCAGATCAGCCTGCACATCCATGCAGTCTGTTACTGTCCTCTAACAGAGCCATTGGATAATACAGAATGTATGGACGGAAAGCAAAGGCCCGGATAATACTTTGTGCAGGCACAGGATGATCTGAACCTGCACATTTTGCGCATTTGAAGGCATTTTTCTGCTTGGTTGGACCCATATTATATAGGGTTATTGAACCGATATTTGTGAATATTGTCCCACATGGGAACGAAGGACGCAAGGTTGCTCATGTCCTTTGATATACCAACACTTCGCGATATTCATAAATAACAATGCACTTTTAACCCTAGTCTGGCTGAACCAGGATATGTCCTGCCTGTGCAAACAGTGTAGATCCAGATCAGTTGGCTAGATCTGCACTGTTTGCCATTAAGTATGTGAATTTATATCAACAATCTGGATCAAGTGATCTGATTACCTGAAAATTAGAAATGGAAGTGGCATCTTCATTTATTCAGCATGACAAGGGTTAAGAGAGCTAAATAACAGTGCAACAACCTTTTTAACAGTGCAACAACTCTTTTCACCCTAGCTCTGCTGAACCGAATATACCCTGCCTTTGCAAACAGTGTAGATCCAGATCAGTTCTGAAGAAGCCAACTGATCTGGATCTGCACTGTTTGCCACTGATTAAGTATGTGAATTTATAATTTATATCAAGTAATCTGATTAGATGAAAATTAGAAATGAGCGTGGCATCTTAATTTATTCAGCATGACAAGGGTTATTAGAGCTAAATAACTTCTAACCCTAGTCCTGCTGAACCCGGATATGTCTTGCTTAGTAAACAGTGTAGATCCATATCAGTTGGCCAACTGATCTGGCGCTGCACTGTTTGCCAATAAGTATGTGAATTTATATCAACAATCTGGATCAAGTGATCTGATTAGCTGAAAATTAGAAATGGGCGTGGCATTTTAATTTAATCAGCATGACAAGGGTTAATATAGCTGTAAACATATTGCAATATGTTCAGTTGTTTGCAGCCTTAGAACAGGCATTCCATTGTCTAAAATTCAGAGCCAGCACAAACCCTTGACGTCATTGCCCCAAGACATCATCAAAAGTAATGTCATGTAACAGTTACATTCAAGTCAACATTTAATATCAAGTAAGAAAGAATGCTGATACTGGAGACAATAAGACAATATCTCAATCTGTCTTCTCAGTGCTGAAAATTTTACCCAAAGTGCTAAGTGTTAAGGACTGCCAATATGTAGGGTAAACACAGTAAGAAAAAAAATATCATTATTTTTGATAAAAAAAAAAAAAGAAGAAACTTCTGATCTGGAGTTCCGATACTCAGTTGTTAAGTATTATCAAATGCTGATGAAAAGGCTATTTCTGCAATGAACAATTATGCAATAAAAGCATAAAAAATTAATGATCTGATAAAATAGTGCTTAAGGAAGACTTCTGTGAAGTGTTTAATGCTAAGCATTCTGGGTAAAAATTTCAGCAGATGACATTTTGAAATATTTTTTTATCAATATTCCGAGAAAATAGGCTTTGATATTTCATGCAAATTGTCTCCTAAGGACATGATTTGCATAAAATGTCAAAGCCTATTTTCTAGGAGAAAATATGAAAAATATTAATAATCTCACAATCTGTCGTCTGCTGATTTTGCCTAGAGGGCGGCGAATGTTAAGGTAGATTTTCTTTGAAGTATTTGCTATCACAACAGCTGCTTGACTCTCAGAAGATGCTGCAGGTATGTGGATAATTATCTTAACACTTAGCACGCTGGGTAAAATTTTCAGCTGACAACAGTTCAAACTATTTTTCCAATTTTTCCCAGGAAACAGGATTTGACAATTTGCATGAAGTGTCAAATCCTGTTTTCATTTGGATGATTATCTTAATGCTAATCCCTCTGGGTAACATGTTATACTTATATTTTCTGCAGATGACAATTTGAATTTTTTTTTTTTTCACCAGGAAACAGGATTTGACAATTTGCATGAATTGTAAAATCCTGTTTTCATGTCGATGGTTATCTTAATGCAGACAATATATTGGACGTTGATGATTAATTTACCTCAGACAACATTTCGAAATATTTTTCTTTTTTATTCCGGGAAACAGGATTTGACATTTCATGCAAAATGTCAAAGCCTATTTTCTAGATAAAAAAAACAGAAACTTGTTATCAACTTGTCAACTGCTGAATTTGCCTAGAGAGTGGTAAGCTAGATTTATGTAAAGTGTTGCTATCATCAACAATTGTTCGAATCTCAAAAGATGCTGCAGGGATGTGGATGCAAGTACTCTTGATAAGGAGAGAATTTGCATGAATTGCTAAATCCTATTTTCTAGGAAAAATCAGAAAAGCATTTCAAGATGTTGTCTGCTGTGCTGAAATTTTTACTCAGCATGCAGTGTTCAGAGCTGCTGCTACTGAATTTACTCCTAGTGAGTACCTAAAACATATGTTTCATAGCAAAGTAAGATTTTATGTTTCATAGCAAAGTAAGAAAAATCTATCAAAATTGGTGAAGAAAATAAAAGCACCTGATCTGGAGATATTTAACTTTACCACCCTATGGGCAAATTCAGCAGACAATAAATTTATATTTTTCTGATTTTTTCCCAGGAAACAGATTTTGACATTTCATGCAAATGGTCTCCATTGGAGACAATTTGCATGAAATGTCAAACCTGTTTTCTGGGAAAAATAAGAAAAATATTTCAAAATGTTGTCTGCTGGAAAATTTTCCCAGAGTGCTAGGGGTTAATAAAATCACAGATCCAGATAAGAGGGGATTCATGGTAATGTATGGTGAAGATGCTAAGGCGCTTCTAACGGGTAGTTGCAACATAGGTTTTCATGGTGAAATACGAAAATATTTTTCAGCACAAAAAAAAAGGTGTCTTAAGAGGGGGTATTCTCTTATTTCTTCATGATAACGTACGTTGAAGGTTCTCATTAAAAGCGCCTTGCCAAGGCACTTCTAATGAGTGGTTGCAACATAGGTTTTCATGATGAGATAAGAAAAATATAAATATTTTTCAGCTCAAAAAAAAAGTGTCTTGACAGGAGCTATGTGAATGTTGTCTGCTGCTTCTTGCATTCAAAAGATTGATTTAATAAGTAGCAATTTCCTTCTTAATATACTCTAATTATTCAAATGTATTGAGAGTATTATATCAGTAAGTTCTTTGTGTTTTATTACCAATTTTCCAACAAAATTGTTAAGACGGTCCATCTGCAAAAGGAATTAAAATTTACTCTTTTAATGAGAATATTAACAAACAAAGTGGATGAGAATTTAAGTTAACTTTATCAGTGCTTGGCATCCGAAAATGTTCCTTTCCCGAGCAGTGTAGACTCAGTGAAGCATCTGATCAGGGCATAACAGTAGCAATTTACTATATTAAGTATTTAACTCTACCATTCTCCAGGCAAATTGATACTGGGAAAAATAAGAAACAAGAGGCCAATGGGCCACTGCTTGCTCACCTGAGTCAAACAGCCATTGCAGATATGCAAATGTAATACATTTTTCCAATCTTGTCATTGCAACTAATGAAAGGATCATCATTTTGAGCAGTTCTTGGTTTTGAAGAAGAATTATTATAATTTTTTCACCATATATGGGCATGACAGTCACTGGGGCATGACCATTTGAACAAGCTCTCATTCTTGTTTTAACAGTAGGAGCAACATGAAATTTGGTGAAAACTGGCCAAGTGCTTTCAGAGAGAAATCGTTTAATAATATCATGATTTCCTAGATGTATACAGCACAAGGACAGGGAACGATAACCCTTGCAGAATAAAACTTTTGATTGCAACTTAAAGCTTTTGCTAGTTCAATCATATATCGTAAGTTTTAGACACTTCTGCTATTTTTGTCTTTGTGTGTGTGTTCATTGCTCTAAAGGGTCATTCTTTTTATAATCTATTCATCTTTTCAAGAAGACAGTGACTTACCAAGCTCTCATCTTCATTGAATAAGTAAAGAAATGATGGGAGAAGCCATATTTCTATTGCTTGTTGCCACTCCCACCTGTGCTATACTTTCTGTCTCTTTAAAAGGCCAGATAAGAGAAAAGCTTAAAAGTCTTCATTCCCTGCTGGTGCTTTACAGACTTCCTACTTCAGTTTTGTCATGGCATCCAAATCAAATGGCTACCGCACAAAAACTGAGTAGACAATAATCATTTGATCATAACTGCTAAACATGGTTCATATCACTTCACTTGTTATGGAGAAAATGCATTTTAACCATTTTCACATTATAAGTCTATGGGAGCTTTCTGTTGCCATAGCAATCAAACCAAGAAGTAGATCACCATAATTTAAGCTCTTACCCAGGCAACAATTGTACAAATCAGTCATACTGCTTCAGTGGTTTTGGAGGAGCTGTCGTTTAAAAATTCCTTCTTTTTTTTTTTTTGAATTTAATGTTGCCATGGCAACCAAACAAAATGGTCATTGGTCATAAAACACATAAACTGGGTAGACAATCATCAAATGATCATAATTGCCAAATATGGTTACTAACGCTTCACTGGTTATGGAGTAAATGCAATTTAACCATTTTCCCCTTATTAGTCTATGGGAGCTTTCTATTGCCATGGCAATTAAACCAAGAGGCAGATCATCAATATTTTAGCTATTTTTAAATCCACCTGCCAAACTGGCAAAGCCATATTCTAACCTTATTTGGGACAAATCACTTCAATGGCTTTGGAAGAGTTGTCGTTTGAAAGTGTTAACAGACTGACAAAAACAATAGACAAAAAGTGATCACAAAAGCTCATCCCAAATATAGCTCAGGTGAGCCAAAAAATGTCATCAATTTGTTGTTTGCTGAATTAGCCCAGAGAGTGGTAAAGATTAAATAATAATTTCTCAGAACATCAATGGAACCAATAAATGTTACCCAAAGTGAGTGATTGAGCTCCATTTGCAAATGGCTCTGAAAGTCTATCAAGGAACAAACCTCCAACTTTTTAACAGGATGCTTAAGACCACATCACAACTACAGTTGTCCCACCTTTTATGCTGGCGTCACACTGTCCGGAAATTGACACCAAATGGACATACAATAAAGGAAATGTTCAAATTTGGCTCTAATCATAAAAACATCAGGCCATTCCTGAGGGCATCTTAAGCCATAGTATGATTGCCTATGGTTTCTCAGGCTCCAGCCGCACAACTTCGTGAGTGGTGGCAAAATCTTTGGCATGACAAAAAATTGCCAAAAGTTCATTTTCCTGTTGAATTTATGTCCATTTTGCCCTTCGCAAGGCTATCATACGGGCAACTTGTCAAATCATGTCATCTTTGTCTCTACTTTGTGTCATCAATGGTGCCATCGGGCATTTTTTGCCTCATGAAGACAATACGAAGGAAACAAGAAGCTGTCTAGTTGTCCAAGGAAGGCAACACGACAACGTGAAGCCCTCACAAAGCCATCATAATACTATAGCCATCATGTAGTATGATGTGGCCTTCGTGTCACCTTCCTGTGTCCTGAGGATAAACTACTTAATAAAAATTCACATCTTCATGTTGGCTTTGTGTGTGGTTCATCTGCCATCCTGTGAACTTCTCTAGGTATCATATTTGCTTTGGCTGTTGATTGGCTGTTTGACTAAATTTGGGGCCATCTTCATGCAAAATTAAAAAAATCCATACAGTTGAACTTCAATGGCTGGAACACCTTTGGGACCATGGAAAATTGTTCGAGCCATGGGTAGTTCAAGCCAATGAAGGTTAATCATGGCGCCAGGTCGGGAAGCAAATATCCCTAATTCTGGGAAATCTATCGATCTTCTACACAATAATTGTATATTGAGTGCACTCATTATATTTGCCTCAAAGAGGTGATTCTAATGAGTACACACAACATACAATTTCATAATGAAATAAGAAAGCTTCCTTAAATTTTTTTTTTTTTTTCTTGATCTATCGGAAGAATTTCGTAGGGACTCATAACCGAGTTCGAATTAGCCATGGTGAACGAGCCATCGGTGTTCAAGCTATTGATATTCGACTGTATTTGTGTGTCCACCTGGTGTCAATATCAGGACAGTGCGATCCTGCATAACCAAAAACATTTGTGACTTGCAACTAATATAATAAACCAAACTTTTTGTCAAGGAATGTTTTATACACATATGGAAAACATTAAGAAAATATAAAATCGTCAATATCTAAGATATGACGACAGAACAATATGATAACTGAACAATCTAGGTCATAAAACAACTTAATAAGTGTGTTGTTATTATTTTCTTTATTACATTCATTTGCACAGAAATGGGTTTTTATATTTAATTTAGAGCTAGGACAATACATTCCAAATGCCATCAAGCCTTTAGATCCCAGTGAAATAACAATGGCCTGTATCTTGAAAAAGCTTTCCTTATGCCAAATAAGAGTGCTTTCTTAGCACCAGAAAAAAATATGCTGTGGATACTCACAGCTCCAGATAAGAGGATGTAGCCACAGCATAGTTTTCTTATTTCTTCACAAAAGCATATGTTGCGGGTATTCTAAAGAAGAGCCTTGAGGAGGCACTTCTAATGAGCACCACAACATATGTTTGTATTGGAGAAATAAGAAAAATGCCAGTATGTTTTGGTTGGAAAACACACCTTATCTGGAGGTATGGAACTGATCAAACTGCATCATCTAGCACACATAAAGTTACATGTTAACTCTCCCTATTTTTCATGAGACTCACTAATTTACTTGAAGAAACAAAACAGTTTTATGCATTGTCTCTCTAAAACTTCTTCACTCTGAGCTTCCTCATTTTCTGTTAAAACAAGCACCTCATTATTCTTTTTAATCTCCTTACTTTTTACTCTGGCAACTTAACATGTCTGCAACATATTCTTTTATCACATAAAAAAGATCTGTAAAAGTTCTCCTTGGAAACAAAGAACATGTGAAGGAAAAAAAAATAGAGACTCAGTTTTATTGAGACTCTTGAGGCTCTTCATACGACAGCAATGAAGTTTGCAGGGCTGCATATGACCCCTAACCCTTGTCCTGCTGAATAAATTAAGGCGCCACTCCCATTTCTAAATTTCAGCCAATCAGATTACTTGATCCAGATTGTTCACATACTTAATGGCAAACAGTGCAGATCCAAATCAAATGTTGGCTTCTTCAGAAGCCAACTGATCTGGATCTACACTGTTTGCAAAGGCAGGACATATCCGGGTTCACCAGGACTAGGGTTAACACCGGCTTGAATGAAACTTGGGTGTTTACCATACCAATATGCGTGAATGTACATAATTCTTGATATAACCTGCCTTATGTCAAATGTGAATGTATCTAAATGAGGAAACTACCAGATACCCGGAAAAGAAAAAAATACAGATTTGCTTATTTTTTATGCGCATTAAATATATAAAATTTCAAGAGCCTAGCATTAAAAGTGTAACAGACGGATGGACAGACAGACAGATGGATGGGACAGCACCAATATGCCCCATCTTCTTCGAAGTTGGGGGCATAAAAAAGCATGGGTCCGGTTATTTTTTATGCTCTTTCCATATATACAATTTCAAGATCTCCAGATATTTTGTTCATAGGATTTCCCTATAGTCACAGTAAGTAAATTCGAAAAAGGGGGCATAACTCGGTTAAATATTTTCTGAATTCTGTCAAAAGTTACTCGGGTCATCTACACCTTACACCCACACAATAGGCAAAATATCATGAATCTATCTCAAGTGGTGTTCACAAGGTTTCCCTATAGCCATAATGCTTAAGTCCGAAAAGGGGCATAACTCAGTTATTTATTTTTGAAATTTCGTCACACGTTAATCAAGTCATCTACACCTTAGGCCCAAACTATATGCCAAATATCATGAGCCTAGCTCAACCAGCTCTCCAGATATTTTGTTCACAAGGTTTCTCTATAGCCACAATGTGCAAGTTTTAAAAGAGGCATAACTCAGTTAAATATTTTTGGAATTTCATCAAAAGTTAATCAGGTCATCTACACCTTAGGTCCAAACTGTACGCCAAATATCATGAGCCTAGCTCAACCAGCTCTCCAGATATTTTGTTCACAAGGTCTATCTATAGCCACAATGTGCAAGTTTTAAAAGAGGCAGAACTCCGTTAAATATTTTTGGAATTTCATCAAAAGTTACTCAAGTCATCTACACCTTAGACCCAAACTGTTTGCCAAATATCATGAGCCTAGCTCAAGTGGTTCTCCAGATATTTAGTTCACAATGTTTCCCTATAGCCACAATGCATAAGTCCGAAAAGGGGCATAACTGAGTTAAATATTTTTGGAATTTTGTCAAAAGTTAATCAGGTTATCTACACCTTAGACCCAAACTGTATGCCAAATATCATGAGTCTAGCTCATGTAGTTCTTCAGATATTTTGTTCACAAGGTCTCCCAATGGCCACAATGCACAAGTCCAAAAAGGGGCATAACTCTGCAAATACAAGCCCGACGGAAAAGAAAAAAAACACGGGTCCGCTTATTTTTTATGCTCATTCCATATATACAATTTCAAGACCTCCAGTTATTTTCTTCACAGGGTTTCCCCAGAGCCACAATGTGTAAATCCGAAAAAAGGGGCATAACTTGGTTTAATATTTCAGAAATTCGTCAAAAGTTAATCTCCCTAATGCCAAATGTGATTGTATCTTGAGAAGAAACCTTCCTTATGCCAATCAAGAATGTATTTTGAGAAGAAATCTCCCTGATGGCAAATGTGAATGTATCTTGAGAAACTGTCCTGGTCCCTGATACCAAAAGAGAATTATCTTGAGAAGAAACCTTCCTGATGTAAATATAATGTGAATGCATCTTGAGAAAATTTTTATTATTTCTCCAGGCATCTCAATAAACCTCCTCCTTATTAAGACAATTCTCATGAGATGCTACAAGATAACTTTTCACACGTTTTCACACCAACATGTTACAAAATAAAACACAATTACACTTACATGGGTAAATAAGAGAACAATATCTTGACATCAAGGTTACTGAGTCTGGTCATTTTAACCCATTTATGCCTAGTGGACTCTTCTACCTTAGCTCTTTAGACTGAATCATTTCAATATTAGGAGTACAATGTATATGGTTAGTTTTTAATGTTACCATGTTTTATGGCCGGCCTCGGTGGCTCAGTTGGATGCGCCGTCCAACTGGAGACCAGGAGGTCGTGGGTTCAACCCCGCCGAGGTCAGCAACATTCTTTCATAGAGATTGATCATGAAATATTTTCTACAGTTATTCTCTCCCTTCCGCTGATTCAAGAAGGGCAGTTGTCCGTTTCTGGCGAAAGAATGTGCACAATACTGGTTAACCGCTTAGAGGACTGAGCCTGCCCAGTAAACGTGTGGTCAGGTAAACTGACCGCGCTTGACATGACCCCATTGGGTTGACTGGGCCGTAAAACCTCAACACAAACAAACAAAACCATGTTTTATAGAAATTCCTTTCCTAAATGCAAACAGCATAGATCCTGATCAGATGGCACATTCTGCATCTGATCAATATTAGGAGTGTTTGGTTAGTTTTTAATGTTGCCATGTTTTATAGAAATTCCTTTCCCAAATGCAAACAGCGTAAACCCTGATCAGATGCCGTGTTCTGTCGCATCTGATCTGGGTCTACACTGTTTGCCAATGTCCCTTTTATGTGATGCTAGGCATAATTGGATTAATGTTTATCCATTTTAGAATTCCATTTATATTATAACAGTCATTGCAGGATAATGACAAGGCAAACAAAATGATGTAAGGAAACACCATAATCATGTGAAGCATTCCATCACAAGCAGGGCACTGAACCTGTAGCTCCACATTAGGTGTTTTAATAACCAAAAAGTATTGAAATTTTTCTTAATTTTTCTGCAAAAAACATATTGTGGGTACTCATTAGAAGCACCTCGCACATTATACATTTTTATGGAGAAATAAGAAAGCCATTTACCTGATACCCTTCCTATCTACACCTATGTGAACCAATGATTCTAGATTAGCAAGCATAGGTCCATATAAAGGAAGAATTAGGAAGAAAACTTTCACACCAAAAACTATCTTGTGGATACTCAGTGAATTGCCTCAGAAAGGCAATTCCAAAGAGTGCTTGCTCATAAGGCATGTTTTGATACAAAATGACCAATTTTATCACAAATCATTACCTCAGTTATCAACTTATCTGAAGCCAAGAGCAAATGAGCTCTTTTGGGCAAAGCAGGGTTACTGGATAAGATATTGGATCATTTTAATGAACTGTATGTGCAGAAAATGAACCTGTAGACAATCTTTGGTTATTCAAGAACCAATAAAGAACAAAAAGGAAATTACAAGGAAGTGTCCATCGATCATGTGAAAGTACCAAGTAAAAGAAGCTTTGCTACAAGTGTGAATGAACTGTAAGCATTCAAAACCAGACTATGCCTCCACAGTTGTCAAATTTAAGCCTTGCCTTCCTGAATAAATTAAACCTTGTCCTGCTGAACCCGGATATATTCTGCCTTAACAGTGTAGAAGCCAACTGAATCTGGATCTGCTTCAGAAGCCAACTGATCTGGATCTGCACTGTTTGCCATTAAGTATGTGAATTTATAGCAATATTCCAGATCACCTAATCCGATTGGCTGAAAATTAGGTGTGGCATCTTAATTTATTCAGCAGGACAAGGGTTAAGATGCCATGCCCACTTCAAATTTCCAGTCAGTCAGAATACTTGATTCGGGTTTTTGATAGAAATTAACATATTTAATGACAAACTGCAGATCCAGATCAGTTGGCCAACTGATCTGGATCTACACTGTTTGCTAAGATAGGGCATGTCTTGTTAAGCAAGAGAAGGGTTAACCTAAAAGGATGCATACATATAAATGCTCAAAAGCAAAAGAATGTGAAGGTATTAGAAAGCAAACTCAGTATTATAAGTCAAACCATTTCAATTGTTTTTCTAGAAGGTACATTTGTTAAGATCTACATCAGATTTTTTTTGTGTGTGTGTGTGTGTGTGTGTGTGTGGGGGGGGGGGGGGGGGGTGTGCTTTTTGTGTGTGTGTGTGTGTGTGCTTTTTTGCTGTTGGTTTTTAATTTATTGATTTTATCTATTTTTTTTTTTTTTTTTTTTTTTTTAAGATTTTTCTTATTTCTCCATAAAAACCTGTATTTTGGGTACTTGTAAACCCTTAAAGCGCCAAGAAAAAACTGCATCTGAAAATGTCGTCTGTTTATGTCGTCTGCTGAATATTCTTGCAGACTTTTCAAACCTATTTTTGCATGCAGGCAAACAGTGTGGACCCTGATCAGACTGCTCCTAAAAGTCTGATCTGGGTCCACACTGTTTGCAAAAATGACTTTTAAAATCACAAGCAGATGACAAAGCAGACGACAATAGTTGTGACTGGTGCTTTAAGGGTTAAGGGCATCTCCTTCAAGATTGCATATGAAACCAGTAAATATTCAGATTAGCCTGCGCATATGTGCAGGCTGATCAGTCTTCACTGCCCACTTGAAGATGCTATGGGTCCTATGATAACCACAGAATGCTCTGCAAAGACTGCTTAGACTGTGCAGATGCACATGCTGATCTGAGTCTTAGCTATGCCCCAGCTCATGATGATAACTGCTCTGGGTAAAGAATCAGATTGGTGGGGGAGGGGGGCGGGGGGGTCGTTTGGAAATACAGAACAAAACAAAAGATAGAAACATAGTGGACTGGGCCCAGTTGTTCAAAACTAACAATGTCGTTAGTTAACATATCGTTAAAACTTTGATCATTAAATATGGCATATATGCAAATATTTTTGCTGAAAAAATGTGAGTAGCTTTTGCATTTGCAAAAGCTACTCACATTTTTTCAGTAAAAATACCTGTGAATTAGATATTGTACTTACTAGAACAGTTAACATTTTGACCACTAACAAACTCATTAAGCTAACGAGGCTTTGGCCCTGGTGATTAACCTTGTTGATTTCAGTTAAAAAAAAATGCAACTGCCTGATAATGTAAAGCAGAAGACAAACTGACAGTATCTCTTTTCTTAATTCTTCCAGAAAACAGTATTAGGCATTTCATTCAAACTGTCTCCATTGCAGTCTCAATTTTCATGAAATGTCAAATCCTGTTTTCTTGGAATTAGAGACAATTTGCATGAAATGTCAAATTCTATTTTGGGTGATTTTTTTAGAAAAAAAAAAAAAAAATCAATATGTCTTCTGATGAACGTTCTACATAACATGCTAAGGGTTAACTCTTAGCCCGCTAGTGGTGACTTTTGTCGTCTGCTGATAATCTTTGCAAACAGTTTGGACCCAGATCAGGCCCAACATTTCTGGATCCCAACTGTTTGACACTATGATAGTATTCCTGTAAGATTTTTTTTTTTTTTTTTTGGAAAAAGTTTCTTTTTTAAAAAAAAAGTCCACAGACGACAAAAAAGCATGCAAAATTACCCAGTATTCAAAGAGTGAAGCAGTAGTCTGATTTCACATGTAATCCATGAGCTCAGAGGTCCCAAATATAATATTGTGGAAACTAGTAACTTAATAAGGCAAATCTACTGAGTACTACAAAACAGAGTCTGATACAAAAATTAACTTAACCCTTGTCATGCTGAATAAATTAAGATGCCATGCCATGCCCACTTCCAATTTTCAGCCAATCAGATTACTTGATCCAGGTTGTTGATATAAATTCACAGACCTATTGACAAACAGTGCAGATCCATATCAGTTGGCTATTCTGGATTTACACTGTTTGCAAAGGCAGAGCATATCTGGGTTCAGCAGGACAAGCATTAGCATAGCTCTAAATTGAGGGTTGAGCGCAAGACTAGCTTAAGTCAGATGGTTGTTTTTCCCCAAACCTAATCTCCTCACCATGAAGGTGTTATGAAGATTACAACATTTCTTTCTGTAAGCAATGAAAATTTAGGTGCCATTGCTCGTATGAGCAATGGCACCTAAATTTGCATTGTTTACAAAGGGGTCCAAGTTGCCCCTAAACAAGGGTTTCAAAAATATGTTTGAGTTACTATAGTCTTGCGCTCAACCCTCGAAATAAGGAACTGTTTTCCCAACAAAAATGAAATGATATTTTATACTTCATCACAAAAACATACATATATAATTTTGACACCCCTCAAACCCTACGTTTTTATCGTAAAAAAACATTATTTTTCTTATTTCTGCTCAAAAACATAGATCGTGGGTACTCGTTAGAACCGCCTCGGTTCTAAAGTTATCAATGAGTTATGTTTTGAGCAGAAATATGAAAAATATCAGAATTTTTATCTGAAAACTTTCAGTTTTTGGTGGTGAAATTTTCATATTTGAAAAGAGGTGTTTTCGTAATATGTCCCAAAATATGCACTGTGGATGCTCCACAGAAGCACCTGACCATCATGAAAACATGCCTATATAATTTTGACCCCCTTAAACCCCACTTTTATATAGTAAAACTAGGGTTTACAGGGGTATACATTATTTTTCTTGTTTCTGCTCAAAAACATAGATTGTGGGTACTCATTAGAACCGCTCTGCTCAAAAACATAGATTGCGGGTACTCGTTAGAACCGCCTGGGTTCTAACGAGTACCCACAATCTATGTTTTAAACATAGTTTGTGGGTACTCGTTAGAACATAGATTGTTGGTACTCATAGAACATAGATTTTTGGTACTCGAGGCGGTTCAAACGAGTACCCACAATCTATGTTTTTGAGCAGAAATGTGAAAAATATCAGAATTTTATCTGAAAATTATCATTTTTTGGTGGTAAAATTTTCAGTATAATTATTTGAATAGGCATGTTTTCGTAATGACTGGCATTTTTTATGAGTACCCACAGCATTTTTTTTTTTTTTTTGGTGAGATGTAAGAACAATTCTTTATCTTTATATGTCCTTTATCTGGAACTATTTCATCTGAAGCATGAGAATCCAAACACACAGTTCAGATATTGTTAACCATTTCACAACCTCTGTCAATACTTGTCAAGAACCTCCTTGGAAGCTTTTAACCCTTACAGTGCTATCACAACTGTGGCAAACATCTTGATATTTTTCTTAAGAAAATAAGGTTTGACATTTCATATGAATCATCTGAAATGAAATGCTATGTCTTATCATCTTTTTTTTTTTTTTTTCAGAAAAAAAAAATAGAATGCTTTATAGTTTCCAAAAAAATATTTAAAGCAATTAGAATGTCATCTTCTACAATTTTGCTTCACACTTTTTAGGTTAAGCTAATTTAGACACATAGAGATTTATAACACTACCATATAAACCCTAAGTATTCGGACACCTCCTTATCATACTGGTTCTAAAATTTGAACACGTACAATTCACTGCCCAGTGTTGTGTCTAAAAATTGCTGGATGAGCGGCAAACAGTGTAGACACTGATGAGATGCTACATTCTGCAAGTTCTCATCAGGGTTTACACTGTTTGCTCAGGCCACTCTGTCCGAATACGTATGGTAAATGTAGTAGGATCTGTTGTCATGTAAAGCACCAATGTATCTTTTAAAGGGGACTGAATGCCCTGGTAGATTTTGTACCACTGTTTACAAGGAAGACACCTTTTGTGACTTCCTGTTTGCTTTTCCACTCAACAAGCCCCTTCTGAGGAAGTGTCTACTCTAAAAGAGAAGAATTTGCCCTTAAAAATTGCAAATTCTTTCTTCTAAGAATACGGTAGATTTCCTATTAGTTCGAACACACGAATAATTCGAACACCCCTTACTGTTTTGAAATCGTCTCCCGAAAATTGCTCTTTTAGTCCGAACAGTCACGTATTTTTGTCAAACTCATTTTTAAATAGTTCGAACACGTGAAGTACGATTCACAAACTGTATATGTATAGTTCGTTGATGAACATTACGTACCTCGAATTTCCGTGTGCAATCCGATGAAAAAAAATGATACACATGAATTGTTACACAAAAAAAACAACTTAATTTAACAAAAAAAGCAGTCACCAACAAAAGTACCTCGCCGCTTATGTGACTGATCAAAATAGTGACCGAAGCACTCGGGTCAACGCATTCTCGCAGGCAGTTGAAAATTTATGTAATTTGTAAAGCTGATTCTGAAGAGCCTAAAAACAAATCAGAATTCATTTTTTTAAAGCGCAGACTCATCTGGGTATTTTGCAATGGTTATAAGGTACAATTTTCCTCGTTGCTATTCTGCAGGTGGTCATTAAATACTGAAAACAAAAAAGGTATCTTACCGATTGTAAAAAAAAAAAAAAAAAAAAAAAAAAGCCAAAAATAGGGCAGGGTGTCACATCGGCTTATTCCGATCAGGACCTACTCTGTTAGCTTGACAGAGTTTGCAGGGCCTAGAAACAGAGCGTCGTTTCAAACAGTCAATGCGCAGTCTGGTCCAGGTCTTTGTATCTTGCCCAAAAAGTAAGTTACTATTTTGCGGATCACGAGTCTACCTCTGCATGAATCCCATGCAGCGTCCTACTGACAGGCTTACAATATTTCTGTTCCGACAAGTCAAAAAAAGTACCTTATCGCAAATATGAAAAAGGAAGATCCAGATTAATGTGCTCATATGCGCAGTCCGATAAGTCTATTTTATTTATTGTGCATACTTTCAAGGCCTGACATTCTTTATGTATAATATTAGCGGTTTTATTATTCTGAGTAGCCTGCGCAGCCGATCTGGTTGCGATTAATTTGTATGAACAAAAGAAGGTCTGTTTATCACAGTTCAAATTTCTAGTAACATCAAAGGGATTATAAAAGTGGCCGATTCCTTTGATGGCAATAGGTTTGTTCGCCCGTCAATCATGTGGCTAGTTGGTGAATGTGTCATTGAAATGTATATGATTAACCTTTACAGCTCTGTGGGCTAATTCAGCAGACGACAAATTGATCACATTTTTCCAAGAAAACTGAATTTGACATTTCATGCAAAATGTCTTCATTGGAGGTAACTTGCATGAAATGTCAAACCTGTTTTTGGGACATATATGCATCAGAAAAAAATATTTCTGAAGTAATTTTGCCCAGAGTGCTAGGAGTTCAGTCTTTGTTTTTTTTTTTTTTTTACATCTAATTTCCTTACCCGTTTGGACCAATCCGAAAAGTCTGTGCAATTATTTCCCGTGTTCATTGTAAGGAAAAAACGAATTGGTTTTAGTGTTCCTCGGGGATGGATAACATTTTGGAACATAATGTGATTTTAATTAGTCTGGATTAGTAAATTTCTGTCAGTGGACGAAGGTAAACCCGGCTTCGATGATCGGCACTTTCCGTGACCACGTGGCACCACCGGACTTGCCGAAAATACCGATATGGCCGAAGATCTTGATAATATGGACGGGTCTGGTTTTTGGGGGCATTTTTTTTTTTTTTTTTTTTTTGGAAAAAATCACAGTCTTATAGGTGGATTAATACAGTAACCGCAATGGACAGAACCAGGTTGATCCCCGAGGAAAAAAAATAAATCGGAAACTGCGGGAAAAAAAAAAAAAAAAAATGAGTCGCGGCGATTTTTGCGGGTCGGTCAGAGCACAGCAAACTTACAAAAGTTTAAGGATGGCCTTAGTTCTTCTTTTACACCCAAGAAGCCCAATTCGTTTTAGAGTAAATAAATTTCTTTCCGCTGAAATGAAAAGACCCGCAGAGAAGAGCGGGAGACCAAAATGCACTGAAAAGCCGGTAATCAGTGTTTTAGCATCGATGTATTAGCGCTTTATAATTATCGCTTAACCCTTTAAGAGCCAAGCAAAATTTGTAGCTGACAAAATTTTGATTTTTTAGCCATTATTATTTTTTTATCAGAGAAAAAAGTTTTGACATTTCATGTGAAGCATCTGCTTGACTGATGATTCACAAGAAATCTCAAGGCTTAGTTCTCTGAAAAACTTAAAAGTAAAACTTTTTTCTGCTGCAGTTGTGATTGGCGCATTAAAGGTTAAATGAAGTAATACCCTTTACACGCTCTTGCATTTCTAATTCAGCAACTTATCTGTATCTCCGTTAACCCTTAAACCGCCAGTCACAACTGCAAACAACATTTTTTACTTTTTCTTATTTGTCAGAGAAATTAAGCCCTGACATTTCATGTGAATTGTCTACTTGGTAGACAATATTGGTAGACAATTCACATGATATGACAAGACTTGTTTTCTCTGAAAACAGAAAAAATAAACACCACAAATTTTGCTTGGCACTTTAAAGGTTAATGTCTTCACAACCTATGTTAACATCAAAGCGTTTTCGGCTCAGATTTCATTCATACATGACACGAGGGCCTTTACAGTTATAGCTGATTGACAGCCAGTTTAAACTAACCCTTGAAGCGCTAAGCAAACATTTTAGCAGACGACGTTTTGATTTTTTTTTTATTTATTTAAAAAAAAAGTGAAATAAGAGAAATGAGTGATGACATTTCGTTCGCAGATGATTCACATGAAATGTCAAGACTTTATTGTCTGAAAAAAGTAAAATAAACAAATAAATAAAAAAAAATAAATAGAATTTTTTCTGCTGCAGTTGTGATTGGCACTCTAAGACTTAGTTTAAACTGTACAGAAGGCATGCGGTAGAATGGAAAATAATCTTTAAAGCGCCAAGCAAAATTTGTAGCAGACAACATTTTGAATTTTTTATTCTTTATTATTATTTTTCTTGACACTTCATGTGAAGCATCTGCTGGGCGGACATTTCACATGAAATGTCAACTTGTTTATCTGAAAAATAAAAACTCAAAATGTCATCTGCTGCAGACGATTCACCTGAAATGTCAAGGCTTAAAATCTCCGAAAAAAAATAAAATATAAGTTAAGTTTTTTTGTTTTTTGTTTTTTGTGTTTTTTTTTGCTGCAGTTGTGATTGGCGCTATTTGGATTAATCAAAACTGTACAGATGGCAGCGCTAGATTGTATATTAACCCATTAAGCGCCAAGCAATTTTTTTTTTGTTGTTTATTATTATTTTATTTTTCAGAGAAAATAAGTCTTGAAATTTCATATGAAGCATCTGCTTAGGAGATGATTCACCTGAAATGTCAAGACTTTATTCTCTGAAAATAAATAAATAAATAAATAGAAATAAATTAAAAAAGTTTTTTTTTTTGCTGCAGTTGTGAATGGCGCTTTAAGGGGTTAATCTGTGTTAACACGGTTTCTCCAGCTGACTGCAGGTGCTATTTTAAGCATGTTAGTTCTTACCATGCTATGGGCAAATTTAGCAAACGACAAACTGATGACAGTTTTCAATTTTTGTCATAGAAAATAGCAGCCGACTGTTCTTGCAAATAGTCTCCTCGGGAGACGAATTGCTTGAAATGTCAAATTATGTACACTGAAAAAAAAAATATAAGAAAAATGTTATCAGTTCGTTGTCTGCTAAATCGGTAAAGGTTAACAAGGTCAATAAGTATGTTTCACAGAGATTACCCGTGAGCAAAAATATGGTGTTTCGCAAAAGAAAAAGGGACCTTACAAGAATTACTCACAACCCGATCGGCTGCGCAGGCTTTTCAAAATAATAAAACTGCTAACATATTGCATAAAGAACACCTGTCCTTGTAAGTATGCACTATAAATAAACTAGACCTTTATCGGACCGCGCCGACTTGTCTGGATCAGCAATTTTCGCATTTGCAGTAAGGTGCGCTTTTTACTAGTCAGAACACTGGGATTTTCCGGTAGACTCGTGAACGCAAAATGGTTACTTCTTAGGCAAAAAACGATGGCCTAAATCAGGCTGCGCATAAAAACATTTCTAAGTCCTGTTTACGCTGTTGGTCCTGATCGGAATAAGCGGATGCGACAACTGCTGCCCTATCATAGTTTTGTTGTTTTTTTTTTTTTTTGTTTGTTTTATGTTTTAGTTGGTAAGGTACCGTTCTTCAATGACCGCTTTCCGTTATGCAAGCGATTAGTTTGATGTTTTTATAGACGGTTTTTGATGATCGCCTGAGACAACTGTCGTGTGTCACGTCCGCACTAAAGTCTAAGGAATGTTGAAATGCATAGTATACGGATGACTTATTACAAATAAAGACAATTATCCGCATCAAAATGATAATGTTACTCTATAATTGAAGAAAGTTTAGAGTGACGTCAATTGTTTATGATTATGACCAGGCTACTGTTTTCTGAGGATAAGAAGAAAGTGACATAGAATGTTTTTGTTATTGAAAATGGTCCATTGTTAGGGAATTCGCACAACCATGAGCAATTATCGCTGAATACCGCGAGTTACGTTCTAGTTCAATCAAGTGGGAAAATAGCTCAAATCGTCGACACATCACACAGGGACTGATGGTTAGTTATTGATTTTTTTATCATGCTCGTTCAGTTTTTATCGGAGATTTTCGGCAATTTAAAATAGTTCGAACAGTGTTTTTTTTTCTGAAACTGATTTTCGTATAATTCGAACACCCGGATCAATATTTATTTTTTACCTGTTCGAACTAAAGGGAAATCTACCGTAGACTCCTTTTCAAAAGGAAAGCAAAAACAATTTTTCCTCTCCATTCCCATTATATAAAACCTTTACAACTCTCTGGACAAATTCAACAAATTGATATTTTATTATTTGTCTCAAAAAATAGGCTCTGAGATTTCATGCAAATTGTCTCCTAAGAGGCAATTTGCATGTTATCTTAAAGCCTATTTTCTGGGAAATCTCAAAGCCAGTTTACTTGGATTTATAAGAAAAAAAAATTCAAGGTGTCCTCTACTAAAAATTTTACCCAGTATACAAAGCATTAATAGGATTGTGTTCTTTGTCATCTAATATTTCAAGACCTGACTTTATCTTGATTAATTATTTGACATCTGCACCTGGACATTGTGGTATCCACTGACCAAGAAGCTGAGGCTCTTCCTTATCTTGCTTTCATATAGCTCTAGAAAAGAGGGGGTATCAGATATATATTTTTTTCTTATTTGTCTGTGAAAAAACATATGCTGTTGGTACCCATGAGAAGCGCCTCACCTTAAGAAGAATGGACCTCCTCTCAACCCCATGAGCACATTGTTATCTTTTAGAGCTTACCCCTTTTCAGAAGGGGTTTTATGAGCAGCAAAGCAAATAGAGGTTACAAAAGTTGTCTCCCATGTAAAAATCACACAATGTCATCTGCAGAATTTGCCCAGAGAATGGTAAAAGTTAAACAAGCTGACTGAATGACAAAAAGTATACAGCCTGATCAAATTGATCCTTCAGAAGCAGTTTGATCTGGATTTACCTTGTCTGAATGCATAGGCAGAATGCAGTATATCAATATAAAATAATAAAAAAAATTGGATCTTGACACTTCAAGAGAACAACTAGACTTTGTTTTTCTATAAAAACATAGATGTCTCCCCGATTTTTGGTGTCATATTGTACTGTACATTCAGCAAACATTTAAATTAACTAATGAGATTCCAAGGGAAATAGCTCAAAAAGTATAAATGCAAGAGTTATGGTTCTCACGATTTGCATGTCATCTAATGTTGATTGATATTCATATAAAGTTTCATGAAGATATCTTGAATGGTTTTCAAGTTATAGAGTGGATACATTTTTTATGACGGACAAAGTTCCAAGGGAAATAATTCAACAAGAGCTCCACCAAGCGGGGCATTATTTGCCCTTGGCAAGTAATAAGATGTAGCATATAAACTGGCTCCTGTATAATTCAGTGCTCCGGATATAAACTGTAAGTGGAATTACAAAAAAAAATTTTCATTGGGGCATAGCTCTGCTGATATTTGATGAACTGTAACCTAAGGGTCCAAGCTAGCCCAGAAATTAAGGGAGAAGTGACTTCTCCCTCCTGGGAAAACAGGGAGAAGTTTGCTGCATCTAGGGAGAAGTGCTTTTGGACAAAGAACACACGGCAGAAGCATGGCTATATTATAAGCTCATATGAGCCTTTGGCTGATTTGTTTTTCCTGTACTTCAATATTGGACCAAACAATAACAAAACAAAAATAAACAACCAAAAAAAAAAAAATGCTGCAAGAAATTTTTTTGTAAACCTTTAACTTGTTTAATACTGATTTTATTTTTGTTCTTCAAGGGAGCCAACTCAGAAGAGTATTAAAAAAAAAAAAAAAATCCAAAAGAATTGTTTATAATTATTGATATTAGTCAAGCTTCTTAATTTTGTATCATTTAATAAATGTATTTATAAAGATTTAATAATGGCAATATTTCCTTGCAAATCTAATGAAAGAAGATGTAAAAAAAAAAAAAAAAAAAAAAAAATGACTTGCCCATATGGCCATAACTTTAGTTATTTGCAAAAAATATACCTATTATAAAATAAATTTGCACACTATTACCTCTAAACAATATGCTGTGAAATGTTTACAAAACTTTCAAAGGGGCATAACTCTGCCAATATTTGGTGCACTTTAACCTCGAAATAATATGAGCTGCTCCACATCATCGTGTAACTATTTATGAAGTTTCAGCTTGATCGGATGTAAACTGTAGGAGGATTTAGCCGGAAACGAAAAATTAATAGAAATTTTCAAAGGGGTTTAACTCTGCTAATATTTGGTGGACTGTAACCTTGAAAAAATATGCTCTGCTCCACATCATGGTCTAACTACAAATCAAGTTTCAGCTTGATCAGATGTAAACTGTAGGAGTTAGCCGGAAACGAAAAGTTTACAGAAATTTTCAAAAGGACATAACTCTGCTAATATTTGGTGGACTGTAACCTTGAAACAATATGCGCTGCTCCACATCATGGTCCAACTACAAATAAAGTTTTAGCTTGATCGGATGTAAATTGTAGGAGGAGTTAGCCGGAAACGAAAAGTTTACAGAAATTTTCAAAGGGGCATAACTCTGCAAACATTTGGTGGACTGTAACCCTGAAATAATATGCGCTGCTCCACATCATGGTCTAACTATAAATGATGTTTCAGCTTGATTGGATGTAAACTGTAGGAGGAGTTAGCCGGAAACAAAAAGTTTACAGACATTTTCAAAGGGGTATAACTCGGCTAATATTTGGTGGACTGTAACCTCGAAACAATATGCGCTGCTCCACGTCATGGTCTAACTATAAATGAAGTTTCAGCTTGATTGGATATAAAATCTAGGAGGAATTAACCGGAAATGAAAAGTTTAGGTGCATAACTCTGCAGACATTTGGTGGACTGTAACCCCGAAACAATATGCGCTGCATCACATCATGGTCTAACTATACACCAAGTTTCAGCTTGATCGGATGTAAACTGTAGGAGTGAGCCGGAAATGAAAAAGTTTACAGACCAACGGACGGACGCCATACCCTGTAAAATAATACGTCCCGTTTTTCAAATGGGCGTATAAAAAGTATAAATGCAAGAGTTATGGTTCTTAAATATAAATGGAAATAAGCTCACATAAAAGTTATAACAAGAACACCCGTATATGTTTTGTTTACCATTTCCGCCATTTTTCGCACACTCCAGTGCGTTAAAAAGCCAACTCCGGAGCGTTGCAGCCACCACCAGTGCTTTTTTATTTATAGTGTGTACATTTCCATAACAGAAACTGCAATCTATCAAAAATTGTCATTTATACTAACACAACTGTGATTTACAGAATCAATTGTTACCCAATGTAATATGCACTGCAGTTAACAATTCTTTCTCTACTTACTGCTTCTCTTATCTATACTTACAGAAAATGAAATTATTTCCAGCCAAACAATAGAGTATAACTTTATAAATTATGATCGAAATAATAGGTTGTCTGGGAAATTTTAGCTCACACACTATGATATGTCATTACGAAAACATGCCTATATAATTTTGATCCCTTAAACCCCACTTTTACATAGTAAAACTGGGGTTTACAGGGGTATACATTATTTTTCTTATTTCTGTTCAAAAACATAGATTGTGGGTACTCGTTAGAACTGCCTTGCAGAGGCGGTTCTAATGTGTACCCACAATCTATGTTTTGAGCAGAAACATGAAAAATATCAGAATGCGGAAAAAAATTTTCATTTTTTGGTGGTAAAATTTTCACTATATTTGAATAGGCCTGTTTTCGTAATGTGGCATTTATAGGCAGTATTGCTGCAGTTGTGTGCAAAACTCCTGTATCTACCCTAAATATACTCCATAAAATAATTTAAGGACCACCAGTTTTATTTCCCCTTTGATTATCACTAAAATGCGACCCTCAAGTTTTACAATTATTTCATGGACAAAACTGGAAGTCTCAGCCCTATTTCAATCAGCTCAACATGTTCGCAACATGTTCAGCTACAAAAGTGTCAATGGCACCAATAACGCCAGACCAAAAGATTCTTAGAAAAATGGGAAATTCCAAAAAAAAAAAAAAACGATTTTTACCCCAAAATGAAGTTTTTTCATAATACCGGAAAATTTTTTTGTTTAATGAAAACAATACTCTGTCACACACAAAGTCATGCAAACTCAACCTTCATTCGAGTAAAAGACACACAGATATGGCCAGAAAAAGAGACCAACCCTTTGAGAGGCTAAACATGCCTCGAAAGTTCCCCATAGACAACGAATAATCTGTAGAGGGTACCTCTAGCAAATGTGCATTTCTTGATAACAAATAAGGCTTTCTCTATGAGTTTTGGGAGCCCAGCCATCACTTTTGACGCAAAAATATAAATTTTTAATTTTTGTGTAAAAAGTAGTGTTTTTTGCAAATTTTAAAATGAAAATTTTTATTTCAAATTTTTTTGTTGGAAACACTCCTTTAGGATTTCCTTTTAAAGAAACATTCAACGATATTTTGATATCTTCTGTGGTTTTGCCCATACACCCAGCCAAAGTTTGTATATATGGAAATTTGCACTATGTGGCCTTTAAATTATTTTGTTGAGTATATTTGGACACCTTAGTTCCTTAGTACATTCAAACCTGTGTTGAGCCAGCACTTAAAAGAACACCAAAAAATTGTTGCTAAGACAGATGCTTGCTTAATACAGGTTAATTTACACTAATCTGAATTTTAAGGAAACTTAAAATTTGACCTCTTAATTCAGATGATTGCTTAATAAGGTGGCCTTTAACCTTTAAACTGCCAATCACAACAATTATCGTCTGCTCTGTCATCTACTTGTGATTTTTAAAGTCATTTTTGCAAACAGTGTGGACCAAGATCAGACTGTTCCTTTAGGAGCAGTCTGATGAGGGTCCATACTGTTTGCCTGTATGCAAAAACAGGTTTGAAAAGCTTGCAAGAATATTCAGCAGATGACATAAACAGACAACATTTTCAGATGCAGGTTTTCTTGACATTTTCAGGGTTTTTCTAAGAAAGTTTTGACTATAAAAGTACTTATTCTAAAATTTAAACAAGCATAGCTCCACACAAGATGGTATCCACATAATACTTTTCTTACTTCTGCACGAAAACTTATGTTGTAGGTACTCATTAGAAGCACCTCATTATTACTAGTCATTTCCGCATTCTGCGGCATCTGATCTGGGTCTCCACTGTTTGCCAATTATCCTTTTATAGATCTCTCAACTATAATGGGTTAATTTGGCTATCTGATGGGGTGACTTAAAAGCAATGGAATGGCAAACAGTGCAGACAGACCCTGCTCACATTTCTCCTTATTTGTTTATTTTGTTGAGGTTTTACGGCCCAGTCAACCCAATGGGGTCATGTAGAGCGGGTCAGTTTACCTAACCACATGTTTACTGGGCAGGCTTAGTCCTCAAAGCGGTTAACCAGTATTGTGCACATTCTTTCGCCAGAAACACATTTCTCCCTAACCCTTAAAGCGCCAGTCACAACTATTGTCGTCTGCTTTGTCATCTGCTTGTGATTTTAAAAGTCATTTTTGCAAACAGTGTGGACCCAGATCAGACTGCTTCTTTAGGAGCAGTCTGATCACTGTTTGCCTGTATGCAAAAATAGGTTTGAAAAGTCTGCAAGAATATTCAGCAGACGACATAAACAGATGACATTTTCAGATGCAGTTTTTCTTGGCGCTTTAAGGGTTAACCCTAGTCCTGCTGAACCTGGATATGCCCTGCTTTTGCAAACAGTGTAGATCTAGATCAGTTGGTTTCTGAATAAGCCAACTGATCTGGATCTGCTTTGTTTGCCTTTAACCCTTGTCCTGCTGAATAAATTAAGATGCCACGCCCGCTTCTAATTTTCAGCCAATCAGATTACTTGATCCAGATAGTTGATACAAACTTAAATACAGAAAAGCAAACAGTGCAGATCCAGATCAAGATCAGTTGGCTTTTTCAGAATCTGGATCTACACTGTTGCAAAAGCAGGGCATATCCGGACTCAGCAGGACTAGGATTAAGTATGTGAATTTATATCAACAACCTGGATCAAGTAATCTGATTGGCTAAAAATTAGAAATGGGCAGGACATCTTAATCTATTCTGCATGGCAAGGGTCAAAAGGAAGTATCAGGTGCATATTGCCTGCTATGGCCTATCTGAGTGAATATTTAGAGTAAATATGGTGCTTAACATAGCTCCAGATAAGAGGGGGTATCTAGCAAATACTTTTCTTATTTCTCCACGAAAGCATATGATGTGGGTATACATTAGAAGTGCCTCGACAAGGCACTTCTAATGAGTACCCACATCATATATTTTAAGGGAGAAAAAGAAAAATATCAATACCATCACGAAAACATGCCTATATAATTTTGACCCCCTTAAACCCCACTTTTAAACTGGGGTTTACAGGGGTATACAGTTTTTTTCTTATTTATGCTCAAAAACATAGATTGTGGGTACTCATTAGAACCACCTCATTGAGGCGGTTCTAACGAGTACCCACAATCTCTGTTTTGAGCAGAAATAGGAAAAATATCAGATTTTTTTATCAGAAAATTTTTATTTTTTGGTTGTAAAATTGTCAGTATAATTGAATAGGCGTGTTTTCGTAATGGTTTTGGTTGAAAAAAGTGCCTTATCTGGAACAATAGTTATCTTATAATACAGAGTCGTGCATCTTGTAATTTGTCTGGAAATAAATCTATCAAACCATTTCAGAATCATGCTCTATAATTATCCTTCTATTATCACAAAACAGCATTGTCATATCATTACTGTATAATTACCTCTAAAGGTAACAGCAACAAAATATTATTTTCAAAATGAAAAACACACCTCATATTAATAGGCTCATGACAGCTCATGATCTGTCAAAACAAAAAAAACATTCTTTATGTGAGGGCCAATCAAGAAGTTCTAAGACACAAACAAATTCATGCTGAAGTACCTTTTACCAGAAAAGTCTGCCATAGCAATGCCTTCCCTCATTGTATCTACATATTACCTACCTTGGCATAGTTCAGTGATGTTTAGAATTTACCTTACCTAAATATCAAGACTGCACTATTTATCATACATATTGAGACACTTAACCTTTCAGCCGTACAGACCAAAACAGACACCTGTGCAAACAGTGTAGATCTAGATGAGATGGCTTGTAACCTTATTGATTTTTTTTTACTGACACCCCTATTTGCAACAATAGATGTATCCAAATTCAGAGATGGAAGTGTCCATTTCAAAAACTCAGGGTGAAAGGGTTAAACTCTTATATAGGCATGGCAGCCATCTTGTCCAATGCCATTGAATCATTTGACCAAATTGTCAATATCCTTTTGACTGAAGGTCCTATGTGAAATCTGGTGAAAAAAATTTTAAACAGGTTTCAGACAGCCCCAAAAATTTTGATGGTAGCTAAACAGTTTTACTTCTTAAATCATACATTGTAAGTTTCAGCCATTAGTCTTTAAACATGTTGAGAAAATGATTTTTCAACATCTTCCCATACAAATATATGAGAGCACAAAGTTTGTTTGTTTGTTTGTGTTGAGGTTTTTACGGCCCAGTTCAACCCAATGGGGTCATGCCGAGCGCGGTCAATTTACCTAACCACACGTTTACTAGGCAGGCTTAGTCCTCTAAAGTTGACATTGCCGTAAAAAAAAGTCAAAGGTCACCCTATGACCATCATTTGAACAAACTCAGTAGATCTTGAGTCCCCGATGCTACATATACCAACATTCAGCCTCAAAGCTTTCTTGGTTCTGAAGAAGATTTTTAAGTATTTTTACCATACAAGTTTGTTTAATGGAGTGAAATCATTCGAACAAATCATCAATGCCCTTTCGACAGAAGGCACTCTTTGAAATCTGGTGAAAATAGCTCAAGCAGTTTCAGAGAAGAAGACATTTAAAAATCATACAATTTTATACATGTATATAGCCCAGGAGCAAGGGCAGATAACCCCCAGAGGGCAAAAATTTTGGTTTTACTGCTTTAATCATACAATATAAGTTTCAGCCACTAGTCTTAAATACATTTTGAGAAAATGACTTTTCAACATTTTCCCACTTAAATGATTGTATAGTTGTGCTAATTTGACCTTGCTGTAAAAAGGTTAAGGTCAATCTACAGTCATCATTTGAACAAACTTGGCAGATCTTGAGTCCTCGACACTATATACCAAGATTCAGCCCCAAAGCTTCCTTGGTAATGGAGAAGAAGATTTTTAAATGTTTTTTTTACCATATATGGGCATGGAGGCCATCTTGATTAATGGACCGTGACCATTTGTACAAATAATATCCCCCTTAATCAGAAGGTTCTACCTGGAAGTTTGAAGAAAATTGGCCTAGGGGTTTCAGATGAGAAGTTACGGACAGGTGTGGATGTGGATGATGGACAGATCACGACAGACAGATGATGATGGATGATGAACTGCAAATGATCACAATGGCTTATCCTGGGCCTTCAGCTCAGGTGAGCTAAAACAGAAACGAGCTCCGCTGAGTGGGGCAATATACGACCCTAACCGTTTTGCCACTTAAGTATCTAAAATGCTGATGGTAAGCAACGCAAGAACCCGCTCGTGGGAAGGGATGGTCAGACGGACACACGGATGTCCAACGTGAAACCATAATACCCCGCCACTATTGTGTGGCGGGGTATAAAAATTACCAAACCCTTCAAAGGGGCATAATTCTGGTTGATATTTGGTGGACTGTAGCGTCGAAACAATATGCCCTGCTTCACATCATGGTCTAATTATTAACCTATTTTCAGCTTGATCAGAGTATTAAGACAGAAACCAAAAGTTTATGAAATTTTCAAAGGGGCATAACTCTGCTATTTGGTGGACTGTAATCTCGAAACAACAAGTGCTGCCCTTTTGAAAATTTCTGAAAAGTTTTCATTTCTGGCTAACTTCTACAGTTTACATCCGATCAAACTGAATCTTACTTTATAGTTAGACAATGATGTGGAGCAGCGCATATAATTTAGAGGTTACAGGCCAGCAAATATTAGCAGAGTTATGCCCCTTTCAAAATTTTTGTACTTTTTTTGTTTCAGGCTAACTCTGCTTATGTGTCTCAGAGGAGGAGAAAACTGGAGAATCTGATCTTGAGGATTAAGAAGATACAGAATCAGAAGCTCCATAGGTTATAAAGCTTATAAAGAGGTCATAGTAAAACTTCAGTCTAGGCTTGGCCCTTCCATATGTCCAGAGCCAGAAGTGAAAAGTAAGTCTGTGCGTGCTTTGGCCCTGGACTACTTTAAGGACCTACTGTGCTTTCAACATCTCTCAGGAAGTTGTTTTTTGCTTGGGGCTTTACACAGAAGAGGTAAATTTGCAAACTTTTGTCATGATCTAATACAAAACCATTTGTCGTAATTACCTATGCCAAAAATGTTTTATTCTAGTCACTGGATTTTAAAAAAATAAAAATTTTCACTTTTTCCCACAGTAAAAACAATGAATGCAAATTATACAGAAATCTGTAGGGTAGGTAACTTGGAGGCAGATTTTCAATAAGTTCCGCTCATTCAATTTTTCTGAAATTTTTACAGTATTGTTGTGAAACATCAATAATTCAAATTCAGCAAAGACAAATATAAAAATATTTTCAGACAAAAAATCCAAAAAATCACTTTACTATAGAATTTGCATAGGTAAGACCATTTTATGGCCGTTAATTTAATTATTTTACTGTAAATATTTGAGAAGAAAAGACAGGATCAGAAAAGACAAATGGTTTCTGATAAGATATAGTCAACAATAACAAAATATCTTCATTTAAAACAAGAAGCCAAGCAAAAAACGTCTTTCTGAGAGATGTCGAAAGGACAGTAGATCAGGTTGAGAAACTTCCTTAGCCCTTCCTCAGTCCAGTAGTGTTTTTATTTCTCTGGGTAAAATGAACAAACCTTTGAAGGGAGCTGAGAAAGTTACTATGACTCCTCTTCCCATTTATCCAAAGGCTTTTAAGAGAGATTCATTTGTATTCATCAATAGTAAGCCTAAAATATTTCAGGCTTCTTCGTATGAACATTTAAATTCTGTCTTTAGCATGGATCCACTGGCTCCAGGACTAAAGAAAAATATGAAGCAAAATTCCTCATATCCTTCTTCTCATAGTTTACACTTTTCAACTCTTGAGAACTGGGAGAAACTAGCTAGGACCAGGATTCAGGGCCCAGTTGTTCAAAGCTTTGTTAGCTTAACAAGCTTGTTAATGACAACTGTTGTAGCTATTTTCAAATACACTGCTTGTTTAGCAGTTTTGCTGTGGTTTACTATTTCTGTCATTTTATATCTTTGCATGTACGTCCTTGTGAAATTTTTATTTTGGATAGCCATTTGGCCAATTTTTGGGAAAGAAACTGTCCTTTTGGCTTTCTGCTTGTAGTGTTTGATTGTGGTCCCATTGCTTTAAGTGTGTCCTTCTTTCCCTTTGGTGTCTTGGAAGGAAGGTGTTAGGTAATGGTATTGATTCCTGGTCATTGTCTTCCTTTCTATTGGATTTAGACTCAGACACAGACACCAAACAATCTCTTGTCTACACTTGTTTCAGGTCCCCTTTTAGCCATCTTGGATTTCCAACCAGAAAGATTTTACTTTTTTTTTATCTACAAATCACCCCGATGCTTCCTACGATATTTTGAGTCAATTGGTCTTTCGGTTCAGGAGAAGAAGCGAAAAATAGATTTTCAACATCTTGGATTTCCGATTGGAATGATTTTAGCTATTTTTGATCTACACGTCACCCTGATGATTCCTACTAAGATTCAAGTCAATTGGCCATTAGATTAGGTTTAGGATAAGGAACGAAAAATAGATTCCGATTGGAACGATTTTAGCTATTTATGATCTGCGCTTCTACCTACATTTCCTTTGTTCAGGCCTGTGGGCATGGTGTGCAAAGCTTGCTTACCAAGTAATGCTTACTATCCGCGGACGCCTGATTATTACACCCTTTATTCTGGGGTCCATGTCTGTTGGTCTGAACATTCTGATTCATCATTCATTTACGGATTTATGAGATTGATTTATGGCTTGGGTACCATGACCACAACTACTACAAGTCAACCTGATGCTTCCTACCAAGTTTCAAGTCAATTAGCCTTTCAGTTCAGCAGAAGAAGCAAAAATAGATTTTCAAGCTGGATGGCATGGTGGCAATCTTGGATTTCCGATCAGAGCGTTTTAGCTATTTTTGATCTACAAGTCACCCCAATGCTTCCTACCAAGTTTCAAGTCAAATGGCATTTCCGTTCAGGAGAAGAAGCGAAAAATAGATTTTCAAGATGGCCACCAATGCAGCCATCTTGGATTTCTGATCCAAACGATTTTAGCTATTTCTGATCTACAAGTCACCCTGATGCTTCCTACCAAGTTTGGAGTCAATTGGCCTTTTGGTTCATGAGAAGAAGCAAAAAATAGATTTTCAAGATGACTGCCATTTTGGATTTCCAATCAAAATGACTATAGCTAGTTTTGATCTACAAGTCACCCAGATGCTTCCTACCAAGTTTCGAGTCAGTTGGCCCAGGGGTTTAGGAGGAGTAGGTTTTTGAAGCAACTGCTGATGTGGCATGATGCATGACTAATGACAGACATTAACTGACCACAATAGCTCATCTTGAGCACATTGTGCTCTGGTTAGCTAATAAGAACATACTAAAAAAAAATAATAGGTCAGAAGTTTTTATATCCACATTGGGTATTTTAGCGGTCTAAGACGTTGGGATCCTGTTCCATGGTCTTTGTCTTAACGGCAAATCTTATTTTTGTCCTAGACTAGGTAAGTGTGTTCTTACGTAGTCCCACCATCCAGTAATGTTGCAATCAGCACTATTCAGCTTAATCATAGGTTTAATGAAACAAACCTAGAAAATTCTAATTAATTTTCATATTTGTGAGTTGTACCTACAATACATCTGAATCTTACTCCCTCCACCTTCTCTCAATTTATATTTTATTTTGCTTCTGTAAAACTGGATGACCATTTGCCTACCTCCAGCCACCAGTTGGGGGGTACTAAAGGCCCGGACTATGTCAGCTACTACTCACATTTTTTCTTTTATGCATGTGGTTGTCGGGTAAACTGACTGAGAGCATTATTCAGATGTATCGTAGGTATAACACAAATATGAAAATTAATTAAAATTTTCGAGATATGCAACATCATTTCATTTTACATCTGTGCAGAGTTGCATGCAATTTCCCACAGTCCTGGACAATAGGGGTATTCACATATTTTCATCTTATTACGCCAAGAAAACATGTTGCATGTTCTCAGTAAAAGCATCTCAGCAAGCACATCTTTATGTGCAGAAGTAAGAAAACATTTTTTGTTGAAAACAGTGTGCTTTGCTTAACTGAATAAGAGAAAGTTTAACTTGCAATTGGCAACTGTGTCTGAACTTGCCCTATGATGAAAACTTGGCTTTTTCTCATTGTACTGTGCACATTACAATAGCTCTTGATCAGATCATTATGAAAACACACCTATTCAAATATATATAAAATTTCACCTCCAAAAACTGAAAATTTTCAGATAAAAAACTCTGATATTTTTCATATTTCGGCTCAAAACATACCTCCAAAAACTGAAAATTTTCAGATAAAAAACTCTGATATTTTTCACATTTCGGCTCAAAACATAGACTGTGGGTACTGATTAGAACTGCATCTGCTAGGCAGTTCTAATGAGAACCCACAATCAATGTTTTAGAGCAGAAATAAGAAAAAATAATTTATAATTTATACCCCTATAAACCCCAGTTTTACTATATAAAAGTGGGGTTTAAGGGTATCAAAAGTAACCGATAGGCATGTTTTCGTGCTGGTGTTTTTTCTTTTTTTTTTTTTTTTTTTTCCAATCCAAAAGTATTGATATTTTTCTTAATTCTCCATGAAAACATATGTTGTGGTACTCTTCAAAAGCGCCTTGGCAAGGTGCTTCTAATGAGTACCCACAACATATGTTTTCATGGATAATTAAGAAAAATGTATATCTGATACCCACTCTTATCCAGACCTATGCATGTAATTGTCTTGTTTATTTGTGGAGTTCTCTCTCTCATACTGCTCATTTTGCTTATTTATCTGCTTTATCTAATCATGGTTTGCAAACATCAAAATACATTTTGTCAGTGTGTGTGTGTCTGTCTGTCTGTCTGTTCAGCTCAAGATTGCACTGTGCTCATTGCACAGTGCCTTTCATTATAATCCTTTCATCATATGGGTAGGGCTTATAATGTTGAAAGGGAATTGAAACACCAAACCATCCATCACGAAAACATACCTATATAATTTTGACCCCCTTAAACCCCATTTTTATATAGTAAAACTGGGGTTTACAGGGGTATACGTTATTTTTCTTATATTGCTCAAAAACATAGATTGTGGGTACTCGTTAGAACCCCCTCACCGAGGCGGTTCTAATGAGTACCCACAATTTATGTTTTGATCAGAAATATGAAAAATATCAGTGTTTTTTATCTGAAAATTTTCAGTTTTTGGATGTGAAAATTTCTATATATTTGAATATGCGTCATCTTTCTCTAATTATTTTATTTGACTTATTTTATTTATCTAATTTAAAATTACCTTTAACACTTAGCATGCAGAGTAAAAATTTCAGCAGATGACTATTTGAAATATTTTTCTTATTTTTCCCAGAAAATAGGCCTTAGTAGTTAATGTAAATTTTCTCCTCAATATTTTTTCTTATTTTTCCCAGAAGACAATTTGCATGAAATTTCAAAGCCTGTTTTCTGGGAAAAATAACAAAAACATCATCAATATTCATCATCTGCTGAATTTAACCCCGAGAGTGATAAAGGTTAACCCTTGAAGTGCCAATCACAATTGCAGCAGACAATATTTTGAATTTTTTTTTCTTTTTTTTTTTTTTTTTTTTTTTCCAAGGAAAACAAGTCTTGATATTTCTTGTGAATCAAGCAGACAATTCACATGAAATATCAAGACCTGTTTTCTTTGAAAAATTGAAAAAAATTAATAAATAAATGCCGTCTCTTACAAATTTTGCTTGGCACTTTAAGGGTTAAAGAAAGTAATTTTATCCCAGAGCTGAAAATCAAATTTCTAATTCAAACTTCATAATCATGCATTATCAGTCTAAAGCAGCTGTGTTATCCCTGCAGTATTATGCTTTAATTGTTCAAACTTTTCAGCAGACAACATTTTGAAATACTTTTTCTTATTTTTCCCAGACAACAGGCTTTGACAATTCATGCAAACTGCAATTTACAAGAAATGTCAAAGTGTATTTTCTCGGAAAAGTGAAAATGATATTATCAAATTGTTGTCTGCTGAATTTCTCCATAGAGTTATAATGTTAAGTACATTTCAGCTAGTAATTTAGTAATTTTGGCCTACAGCTCTCTCTCTCTCTCTCTCTCTCTCTCTCTCTCTCTCTCTCTCTCTCTCTCTCTCTCTCTCTCTCTCTCTCTCTCTCTCTCTCTCTCTCTCTCTCTCTCTCTCTCTCTCTCTCTCTCTCTCTCTCTCTCTCTCTCTCTCTCTCTCTCTCTCTCTCTCTCAATTATTGTGTTCATTCATATTTTATTTTTTTTCTCTCAATTATTGTGTTTATTCATATTTTATTTATTTAACTATGGTTTGCAATACACTAGGCTGGCCTCGATGGCTCAGTTGGAAATGTGTCCAACTGGTGATCAGGAGGTCATGGGTTCGACCCTAGCCGGATCAGCAACAGTCTTTCATGGAGATTGATCTTGAAATATTTTCTACGGTCATTCTCTCCCTTCCGCTGATTCACGAAGGGCAGTTGTCAGTTTTTAGCAAATGAATGTGGTTAACTGCTTAGAGGACTAAGCCTGCCCAGTAAAGGTGTGGTTAGGTAAACTGACCGCACTCGACATGACCCCAATGGGTTGACAGGGCTGCAAAACCTAAACACAAACAAAGCAGAACACTGGATTTATGTGAAAATTCCTTTTAACCCATAGTGGTCTGGAGACCCCTAAAAGGTTAATTGGCAAACAGTGCAGACCCAGATCAGATGCTGCAAAATGTGGCGTCTGATCAGGGTTTCCACTGTTTGCAAATAGTTCAAACATTTATCTCTAGGGGGATATCTAAATCATATAGCCTGACATACCTAAAATCATAATTAGAATCTTCCAATATTATAGTGTGGGAGAATTCATTCAGTCTACAATCGGTTAAGAAATTTATCCCACTGCTACAAATTAAGCTTCATAATCTGTTGATTTGTGGTATGCTTTAACGCTTAGCATGCTGGGTGAGATTTTGAAGACATTTTCAGATGACATTTTTTAATATTTTTCTTACTTTTCCCAGAAAAAAGGCTTTGACATTTCATGCAACACAGGAGACATTTGCATGAAATGTTGAAGTCTTTTTTTTTTCTGGGAAAAGTAAGAAAAATCATCATTAATTTGTTGTCTGCTGAATTTGCCAAAGTTAAACAATGAAATATCAGAAGTTACCTCTACAAGATATAATAATTACCTCATTTAATTAAGGCTTTTTTTACACTGTGAAAAAAAGAATACTAATTTAAAAATATTTCCCTTTCTTATTTATTGGTAATTTGTCATCTTCACAAATATAGCTTGGAGAACAATAACAGCAACTGTACCCCATTGAAATTCAAACATATTCAAGAAGATATGGTTAACCCATTAAAGACTGAATAGACTCTCCCATACTATATATTGGAAGAGTCCATTTTCAATTTTAGGTAGGTCATGCTATATTATATAGATATTCCTAAAGAAAAAAGGTTGCACAATTTGCAAACAGGGGAGACCCTGATTAGACACTGCATTCTGCTGCATCTGATCTGGGTCTGCACTGTTTGCCAGTTACCTGTTTAGGGGTCTCCAGTCTTCAATGGGTTAACCCTAAAAAAAGTACATGTAATTAAAACTGCAGCTGACAACATTTGCTTTTTTTGGTATTTTTCAGAGAAAATAAGTCTTAACCCTTGCTATGCTGAATAATTGTTTGTGTTGAGGTTTTACGGCCCAGTCAACCCAATGGGGTCATGTCGAGCGCGGTCAATTTACCTAACCACACGTTTACTGGGCAGGCTTAGTCCTCCAAGCGGTTAACCAGTATTGTGCACATTCTTTCACGCTATGTTGAATAAATTAAGATGCCATGCCTACTTCCAATTTTCAGCCAATCAGATTACTAGATCCAGGTTGTTGATATTAATTCACATACTGAATGACAAACAGTGCAGATCCAGATCAGTTGGCTTCTGAAGAAGCCAACTGATCTGGACCTACTCTGTTTGCAAAGACAGGGTATATCCAAGCTCAGCAGGACAAGGGTTAACACTCCATGTGAATCGTCTGCCTATTTGAAAAAAAAATAAATAAAAAAATACATAAATAAAATAAAACAAGAGGGCCATGATGGCCCTGTAATGCTCACCTGAGCATCATAACACTTTGAGATCTAGAACTGATCAAGGCAAACATTCTGATCAAAATTCAAAATGATTATATTAACAAGTAAGACAATGTAGCATGTCTAATGGACTGTGAAATAGAGGTCAAGGTCAAATAAGGATAACTGCACTCAAGAGGCCATGCTAAGATGTATGCATGCACTTAGTATCACTGGCTGTAGGAGCAATAGTTACTGAGAAACTGACCTAGACACAAACAAATAACAAGTACCAAATATCACTCTGTAGGACCAATAATTACTGAGAAACTGACCTAAATGGAAAAACTTAAGAAAGTCACTGGATAGAAAATTTTATATACATCACCTTGAAATCATCAAGACAAACATTTTGAGCAAGATTCATGATGATCACTTAAAAAATGTGACCTCTAGAGCATCAACAAGGTTTTCCTTTGATTTGGCCAGGTGACCTAGTTTCTGATATCAAGTGACCCTGTTTTAAACTAGACCTAGAAATCATCAAGATGAACATTTTGAGCAATATTTATGATGATTATTTAAAAAATGTGACCTCTGGAGTGTTAACAGTTTTCTGCTGATTTGGGCTGGTGACCTAGTTTTTGACCCCATGTGACCCAGTTTGGAACTTGACCTAGAAATCATCAAGACAAACATTTTGAGCAAGATTGATATGATTGCTTAAAAAATGTGACCACTAGAGTGTTAACAAAATTTTCTGCTGATTTGGCCTGGTGACCTAGTTTTTGACCCCAAGTGACCCAGTTTCGATCTTGACCTAGAACTCATCAAGACAAACATTTTGAGCAGGATTCATGATGATTGCTTCAAAAATGTGACCACTAGAGTGTTAACAAGGTTTTCTGCTGATCTGGCCTGGTGACCTAGTTTTTGACCCCAAGTGACCCAGTTTCAAATCTGACCTAGAAATCATCAATAAAAACATGTTGAGTAAGATTCATGATGATTGCTTGAAAAATGTGACCACTAGAGTGTTCACAAGGTTTTCAGCTGATTTGGCCAGGTGACCTAGTTTTTGACCCCAGGTGACCCAGTTTTGAATTTGACCTAGAAATCATCAAGACAAACATTTTGAGCAAGACTCATGATGATTGCTTAAAAAATGTGACCGCTAGAGTGTTAACAAAGTTTTCTGTTGATTTGGCCAGGTGACCTAGTTTTTTACCCCAAGTGACCCAGTTTCAAACTTGACCTAGAACTCATCAAGACAAAACATTTTAAGCAAGATTCATGATGACTGCTTCAAAAGTGTTAACCAAGGTTTTAGCTGATTTGGCCAGGTGACCTAGTTTTTGACCCCAAGTGACCCAGTTTCGAACTTGACCTGAAAATCATCAAGACAAACATTTTGAGCAAGATTCATGATGATTGCTTGAAAAATGTGACCACTAGAGTGATAACAAAGTTTTCCTCTTATTTGGCCAGGTGACCTAGTTTTTGACCCCAGGTGACCCAGTTTAGAACTTGACCTGGAAATCATCAAGACAAACATTTTTAGCAAGATTCATGATGATTGCTTGAACAAGTCACCCCGATGCTTCCTAGCAAGTTTGGAGTCAATTGGCCTTTCGGTTCAGGAGAAAAAGCGGAAAATAGATTTTCAAGATGGCTGCCATGGCGGCCATCTTGGATTTCCGATCAGCACGATTTTAGCTATTTTAGATCTACAAGTCACCCGATGCTTCCTAGCAAGTTTGGAGTCAATTGGCTTTTCGGTTCTGGAGAAGAAGCAAAAAATAGATTTTCAAGATGGCCGCCAAGTTTGGTCAAAATTCATCCATTCATTCAGCAGATAGCGTGCAGACAAGCCATTATCCAACAATCTGAGCCCTCCTGCGACCTTGAAAATGGGGTCAAGATCACCAAAATAAAATCAGTTATTTTCCATGCCACAACAATTTGGCTGTGCAAGTTTAGTTAAAATCCATCCATTCCTTCAAGAGATACAGTGCAGACAAGCCACTTTCCAACAATCTAAGCCATATTGTGACCTTGAAAATGGGGATAAGGTCACCAAAATCTAATCACTTCTTTTCCATGTCACAATATAGATGTACAAGTTAGGTCAAAATCAATCCATTCCTTTAGGAGACAGGGTGCAGACAAGCCATTTACCAACAATCTAAGCCCTACTCTGACCTTGAAAACGGGGTGAATGTCACCAAAATATAATCAGTTCCGATACATGCCCCAAAAATATAGCTGTAAAAATCTGGTCAAAAAATAGCTGTGCAAGTCTGGTCGAAATCTACTCATTCCTTCAGGAGACAAGGTGCAGACAAGCCATTTTCCACCAATCTAAGCCTTAGTGTGACCTTGAAAATGGGGTCAAGGTCATCAAAATCTAATCAGTTCTTTTCCATGTCTCAACAATTAAGATGTAGAAGTTTGGTCAAAATCCATTCATTCATTTAGGAGATAGGGTGCAGACAAGCAATTTTCCAACAATTTAAGCCTTACTGTGACCTTGAAAATGGGGTCAAGGTCACCAAAATCTAATCAGTTCTTTTCCATGTCTCAACAATATAGCTGTACAAGTTTGGTCAAAATCCATTGATTCATTAAGAGATAGGGTTCCAACAAATCTAGGGTGCATACAAACCATTTTCCAACAAATCTAAGCTTGAAAATGGGGTCAAGGTCACCAAAATCTAATCAGTTCTTTAACATGTCCCAGCATTGTACATGTGCAAGTTTGGTCAAAATCTATTCATTCCTACAAGAGACAGGGTGCGGACAAGCCATTTTCAAACAATGTAAGCCCTCCTGTGACCTTGAAAATGGGGTCAAGGTCACCAAAATCTAATCAGTTCTTTTACATGCCCCAGCAATGTAGATGTGCAAGTTTGGTTAAAATCTATTCATTCCTTCAAGAGATAGTGTGCAGACAAGCCATTTCCCAACAATCTAAGACATCCTGTGACCTTGAAAATGGGGTCAAGGTCACCAAAATCTAATCAGCATTTTTCCCCCTCCCAATGATATATTTATGTAAGTTTGGCTAAAATCTGTTCATTCAATAAGGAGATAGAGTGTAGACAAGAGGCTACACCCCATTTTTCAACGATCTAAGCCCTCCTGTGACCTTGAAAATGGGGTCAAGATCATCAAAATCTAATCAGCATTTTTGCCCCTCCCAATGATATATTTGTGTGTTTGACCAAAATCTGTACATTCAATAAGGAGATAGAGTGCAGACAAGTGGCTACGCCGCCGCCGCCGCCGCCGACGGGATCCGCACTAAAAACAATATGTCCCCCACCCCACATGGTGGGGGGGCATAAATAAGGAAGTTATGGTGGTTTGAATATATTTAAAATAGCTGTCATGGATGCTGCCATATTGTAGGCTTTGTGACGTCACACAGCCCAAAATTAAATATGCAAAACCAAATTATAAAGGTTTTTAAGAATAATTTTGTACAAATTTTTTATAACCTTTTAATTCTAGTGACAAGCAATCCTTTCCCCCAAAATAAACCAACTTAATGAGAATAACTTCCTTTATGAAAGGAATTTTAATTTTTATGAAGCCTCATTAAATATTCAAAATGGCGGTACCCATTCCACCAATGTTAAAATATTCAATTGTCTATAACTTGATTTTCCACCAGTTTTGATCAAATTTGTGTCAAAATTCATTGTTTGTAAAGTGCTTTACTTTAAGCAAAATACCTTTTAATGTTGCATTCCCCAATGTGCCCAAGTTTGGCGAATTTTATTGATATTTACTCAATTATTGTCCAGAAATGAAACATTAGACATATCACAGGTAGATAACTGTAAAAAACTGACGAAATTTGCCCATTAGCAATCCCAAGCCAGTTTTCCACAATATCAATGCACATACCAAGTTTGATGAAAATCCACTGACATTCACTCGTTATCCTTTCTGGACAGACACACAGATGATCAACATGAAACCAAAATACCTTGCCTACAAAAGTAAGGCGGTACAGGTATAAAAAAAGTCAAAGATAATCTTTTGAAAAGTAGGTCAAATTCAACATATAGGTCACAATGACATACTTCTGGTACACAACATACAGCCTTTAATAGATGTACCCATAACACAACAGGTCACAAGGCCCTACTTTTAGTATGTAATAGACTGTCTTTACTTAGTAGATGTAACAACTAATCAAATTTGGTAAGCAAAGGCATACATACAGTAAAGGATATATGCACTGGATAGAATTTTTATATAATGTAGGTCACAGGTATAAACAGTGACCTACTTTTGGTGTATAGCATACCTTCTTCAATAGATATAGCCACAAATCAAGTCTGTTAAGCCTAAGGCATACAGAAAAAGAGACAGGCACTGAATAAATTCATTATATAAAGTAATTCAGGTCCCAAGGTTATAAAACTTTTTTCATGCTCAACTCAGCTGAGCATGAAAATTTTCTCTGCTAATAAATATGAAAATGCCAACAATAGTTGGCATTTTCATATTTATTAGCAGAGAAATTTTCATGTCAGCTCTGTTTAGAAAGAAAGAATTTGCAATTGTTAGTAATTTGAGATTTATTAGCAGGACTATTTTCATACTCATCTGAGTTGAGCATGAATAAAAATTCTACAACCTCGAGGCAAGGTCACATAAAGTAATTTGGTACATACCACTGTTTTTAGTAGATGTACTTTTAAATCAGATCTAGTAAGCCTAAGCATATGGGAAGAAATATGCACTGCACAAGTTTTTTAGAGTAATGTAGGTCATAGGTCAACATATAGGTTGCAGTGACCTATCTTTAACAAGAGACATACTCAAACACCAAATTTGGTAAGCCTGTAGTACAGCATTACGAAAATATGCCTATTCAGATATTCTGAAAATTTTACCACCAAAAAATGAAAATTTTCAGATAAAAATTCTGATATTTTTAATATTTTTGCTCAAAACTTAGATTGTGGGTACTCGTTAGAACTGCCACAGCGAGGCGGTTCTAATGAGTACCCACAATCTATGTTTTTGAGCAGAAATAAGAAAAATAATGTATACCCCTGTCAACCCCAGTTTTACTATATAAGAGTGGGGTTTAAGGGGTCAAAATTATATAGGTATGTTCTCGTGATGAGGGATATGCACTGGACAAGTGTTTATGTATAAAGTAGGTCAAAGGTCAAAATACAGGTTACAGTGACCCACTTTTGGTATATTATACCCTGTCTTAAGAAGACTTATATCACATCTGGTATGCAAAGGCTATACAATACAAGAGAGATATAACACTGACAGGTTGTTTTTTGTTCATTACGAAAACACGCCTATTCAAATATGTGGAAAATTTCACTTTCAAAAACTGAAAATGTTCAGATAAAAAATCTTTGATATTTTTCATATTTATGCTCAAAACATAGATTGTGGGTACTCATTAGAACCGCATCAGTGAGGCGGTTCTAACGAGTACCCACAATCTATGTTTTGAGCAGAAATAAGAAAAATAATATATACCCCTGTAAACCCCAGTTTTACTATATAAAAGTGGGGTTTGAGGGGGTCAAAATTATATAGGCGTGTTTTCGTGATGTGTTGTTTTTTTATACTCCTGACAGGTTTTTTTTTTTTTTTCTTGTTTCTTGTTTTTTTTTTGGTTTGTTTTTGTTTTGACAGTTTTTTTTTTTCTTCTACAAAGTGGTCTAAAAGAAGAGGTAAGGGTAAAAAAAGGCTCTATGCAATTACTATGCAATCCAATCAAGTGCTAACTCCACTGCCAATTGAATTCAGGTCTCTATTCGAGATAATCTGCATGAAACATAGAATCCTGCATTCTGGGGACAATAAGAAAATATTTCAGAATGTTGTCTGCTGCAAATTTTACTCCGAGTGCTAAGCACTAATAGCTACATACCACGCAAACAGGGGATTCATTGTGAAATCGGCAAAATCTGTGAAAAAATAATGACTAAATTATGACTAAAGGATAAACATAATTATGAAAACGCTTTTGTAAATAAAACGACAACAATATATATAGGATAATTACTTTGCTAGAAGAATTCTCTTGTAACAACATGGACTTCTTGATGAGATCTCTGCACATCAGAAAATAAGGAGAAAATACTGTACAGTAAGGCTGGAAAATAACACTAGCTTTTACTTTAAAAGGATTTTAAAAACATTTGGGTTGGCAGGTCAGAAAACCTTTATATTTTTATTTTTTCTATCATTTAAAAATTTAAATGAAATTTCTTTCTTTCTTTAATTATATTCTTTTATTCTTATTTGTATTTTTCAAAGGAAGTTTCCACTGTGCATGATTCACATGAAGCCCTTTTATCCAGAAAAAAAATATCACAAATTGGTTGTTTGTTACTTTTACAGTGATTTTTTACCTGTGAGTCCTGCTTTGTATCTTCACATACTCATTTGTTTTTAACCTGCAAGTCCTGCCTCAAATACTCATATTTTTTTAACTTGTGTGTCATGCTTCATATTCCGTTAAAATTCTAATAAAAGCCCATGCTCTAATAAACGCCCATCCCCTAATCTGGGCCTGAAAATTGGGTGATTTTTTTATTATTTTTCTCGGAAATAGCAGCCTCTAATAAATGCAGTCACCAGTCAGTTTAGAACAAATACCGTATTCGACCTAATTACCGCACTGTGCGCTTAGGTTTTTCAAAATTACTGGGAACACTCAGATGTGATAAAATATGTACCTATACCTATTAAGGATACACTATAAAAAGATCAGAAAAGGACTTATTTGATGATGATTATGCGATTTTTTTTCTGATTTTCTTTATAAAGGCATATGTTGTGGGTACTCATTTGAATTGCATCGACAAGTCGATGCAATTCAAATGAGAACCCACAACATATGCCTTTATATAAAAAAGTAAATAAAAAGTACACTGGCTGTAATAAGACTACAGAATTTCATGAGTGTGCGCTTATAGGGGTATGTGCAGTAATTAGATCGAATACGGTAATGCTACTACCTCATGCAGTTAGTTTCGGAATCTACAGTTTAATAATCAAACAAACAAGTCCCTTTTTCTCTCTTAGTCCAAATAACAGTAACATAGGATTTCTGGTCCTCTGCCAGGTATTACGACTCTCCTAGAGAGGTGGAACATCTTTTGTAATGCTAGTCTATACTTAAAACATCTGTTGTAATGCTAGTATATATTTCCATTCCCAATATCAATTTATAGGTCATTGGACAAAAACTTGAATCTTTCAAAATTTTTCCAACCATTATCGAACACTGTAGCCTCTAATAAATGCCCACTTCCCTCATAATGAAAGGTGAATGCCCAGGCGATAATTAGAACTTTTACGGTACTCATAATTTTTCTCTGGGATTCACTATGTTTTACATGTGAGTCCCTGGACTCATCAAATACAGTAGAAACATGCTCTAAAATATTTTAGGGACTCACAAGTTTATCATATAGACTCATTGAACTTAGAGTCAATCACAACTGCAGCAGAAGACATTTTCAATTCCATTTTTTTTTTTTTTTTTTTTTTAAATATCATTTAAGTCCTCCGACTAAGGCATAGCTTTAGATAGATAAGTACTTTATTCAACAAAAAAGTATTGATATTTTTCTTATTTCTCCACGAAAACAAGAAAAATATTTACCCGATACCCACTTTTATCTAGACCTATGCAAGTAAGGCAGATGGTGCAATTACTACATTCCCTTTTTTGGGGGACAAAATGCTCTGCATCATGGGTAAAAATATCAGCAGTAGATATACCAAACTGTTTATCTTATTTTCCCTGGAGAACAGGATTTGACATTTCAAACTAATAGTCTACTTAGGAGACAATTTGCATGGAATGTCAAATTCTGTTTACTGAAAATATCAGAAAAATTTTTTATGTTGTTTTAACATAAATATTTGGGATCTATACTCATGACAATGTAACTTATGCTACCCTCCATTCCCCTAGAAGCGCCAACTACGATTACCAGCTGTGTATTAGACCACCACAACCTTTATTCCTCACTTGTCACCCAGTGACTGAAATCATTAACCGTGAAATCACGGACTTCATGACAACAAACCTGTTAAATTACCTCTTTGCAAGGAAAAATAAACAGATTAGCGGGGAGGTTGGGAGTTTATATAAATAGATCTATATAAAAACAGGCCTACATTGTCGTGAGTATAGATCACAAATATTTATGTTAAAACAACATATAAAATTTGTTTCTCTAGTACTCACGACAATGTAACTTATGCTAATTAGATTTAATCTCACATGGATGGTGGGGAAATCTGATAAATTCACAATATAAAAACAAGAATAAGGGAACTTACCAATTTCTCAGGAGGTATCGTTGTGTTATGCAACGAGGTGGACGTAAGTGGATCGTATGTAAGGAGAAATTTCCAGGCTGGTAATTGCGCAATTTGCCCGAATAACCCGGACATGTCGAATTCGACACTTACAAATATTACTTGAAGACTATGAATGTAGGGTAGCATAAGTTACATTGTCGTGAGTACTAGAGAAACAAATATATTCAATTTGTCATATTTGGGAATATGCCCACAGGGTAGTACAGCTGAGTGCAAAACATGTTCCTTGGCAAAAAATGCTTAAACTAAGGCCAAATAAGATCTTAGTTTGATTCTCAGATACTGTCACAACTCTTCAAATGGTCCTGTATACATTTTTTTTTTTTCAGTGGGAATTTTTTTCAACCCACAAAAATATGAAACTGGAGTTTTCTCAATTATCTGAGAATCAATTTTTAACCAAATTATGATCAGGACAACGAATGTATGGTATTCTTGCTTGCAAAGAAAATTGGTAAATTACAATTTTGTTTATGTTGGTTGAGACTGGAAAATTGCATTACAAAAACTTTCTGTAAAAAAGCTGCCATTTTGTTTTGCCAAACAAACGAAAATGTTAAAGAATGTACCCAACCAGAAAAATTAAAATAAAAAGCTGCCTCATGTGTCTAATATTTTAAAAAGTGCCCGAGATTCTGATGACTTCTGTTTTGTTTTGTTTATTTGCCTAATGTATCAATGAGACTATATAGGGAAATTCAGTGTAACAATAGTATAGGCTTTTTAGCAAATAAATCACAAGTTTGACAACTGTAACAAATGGATTATAAAATTGATTATCCCTTAACTCTTTGCATGCTGGGTAATTTTACATGCGTTTTTGTCATCTGTGGATTTTTTTTACAAAAGTTAACGTTTTCAAAAAAAATCTTTCAGAATACCATCAGTGTCAAACAGTTTGGATCCAGATCAGCCAATCTGGGTCCAAGCTGTTTGCGAAGGTTATCAGCAGACGACAAAAGTCCCATTAGTGGGGAAAGAGTTAAAGCACCAACCACAACTGCAGCAGTAGATATTTTTGAATATATATATATATATATATATATATATATATATATATATATATTTTTTTTTTTTCCCCTAGAAAATAAATCTAGACATTTCATGCAAATCGTCTGCCAAGCCAAGCAGATAATTACCATGAAATGTCAAGACTTATTTTCTATAAATTTAAAAAAAAAAGAGGCCCGAGTGGGCCAGAAATTGCTCACCTGGATTAGGCTGATCATGATTTGTTACACTGTGCCATGGTGGCCATCTCGGCTATCAGATCAGATTGCCTTCAGCAATTCAGAATCTGAAGTTGTTTGAAGAGTTTCAAGATTGCCACCATAGCAGCCATCTTGGATATTGGAACTGAACGATTTAGCAATTCTGAATCTCCCTGTCACCCAATGCCTCCCATCAAGTTTTCGCTCAACCTGACTTACTGTTTGAGAGAAGATGTGGTTTGAAGAATTTCAAGATGGTGGCCATCTTGGACACTGGAATTGAATGATTTTAGCAATTCTGAATTTCCATAACACCCCAATGCCTCCCATCACGTTTAAGCTCTATCAGACTTACTGTTCTGTAGCAGATTGTGATTTGCATATTTTTAAGACGGCTGCTATGGTGGCCATCTTGGATATAAGAACTGAACCATTTTAGCAATTCTAAATCTCCATGCTGCCCCGATGCCTTCCTTAAAGTTTCCATTCCATTCCACTTACTGTTCGAAGCAGATAACAACTGAAGGTTTCCAAGATGGCCGCCATGGTGGCCATCATGGACAGGATTCTGATGGAGATGTCGAAAATGTAAAGTTACTGACGGACATACTGATGAGGGATGGACCGTGGTCAACAGACCATGGCATAAGCTAACCTGGAGCAAAGCTCCAGGTCAGCAAATCTCCAGGTGCGCTAACAATAGAAGATCTTCAAGATGGCTGTTGTGGTGGCCATCATGGATATCATGTTTTGGGCAATTCTGAATCTCCATGTCACTCCAATGCCTCCCACCAAGTTTTGGCTCAATCTGACTTACCTTTCAGGAGCAGATGAGATTTGAAGATTTTCAAGATGGCCACCTTGGGGGCCATCTCAGATATTGGACTAGAACTATTTTAGCAATTCTGAATCTCTATGACACTCTGATGCCTCCCATCAAGTTTGGGCTCAATCTACATTACAATTTGGGAGATAGTCTTTTGAACAATTTCAAGATGGCCATTTCAAGATTGCCCCTATGGCAGCCAGCTTGGATGTCGGAATGGAACGAATTTAGCAGTTCTGAATCTCCATGTCTCCCTAATGCCTCCCACCAAGTTTCAGCTTAATTTGACTTATTGTTCCAGAGCATATGTCATTTCAATATTTTCAAGCTGGCCACCATGGTGGCCATCTTGGATTTAGGAACTGAACCAATTTAGCAATTCTAAATCTCCATGTCACCCTAATGCCTCCCAGCAAGGTTGAGTTCAATCTGACTTGCTGTTTGGAAGCAGACATGGTTTGAAGATTTTCAAGCTGGCCACCATGGGGGCCATCTTGGATATCAGAACGGAACGATTTTAGCAATTCTGAATCTTTATGTTGCTCTGATGCCTCCCATCAAGTTTGAGCTCAATCCAACTTACAGTTTGGGAGGATTGATTGATTGAGTTGGGGTTTAACGACACATCAACCCTTGTGGGTCATTTTGTGTCGTCTCCCAGAGAAAGGGAGAAAAGAGATAGAAGAGATAGCTGAAGAGATGAAAGAGAGGAATAGAGAATGAAGAGGAACAGGAATGAAAGAGAAGAAATAGAAGAAGTAAAAACATTCACCCTCTACCCTTACCTGCTACAAGGATAGCAGGCCTTGCCCAACTATCCTTGTAGCAGGTAAGGGTAGAGGGTGAATGTTTTTATTTCTTCTATTTCTTCACTTTCATTCCTGTTCCTCTTCATTCTTTGGGAGGAGATGTTGCTTGAAGATTTTCAATATGGCTGACATGGTGGCCGTCTTGGATATCGGAACGGAATGATTTTAGCAATTCTAAATCTCCATGTGGCCCCAATGCCTCCCACAAGTTTGGGCTCAATCTGACTTAGGGTTCGGAAGCAGATGTGGTTTCAAGATTTTCAAGATGGCTGCCATCTTGGATAGCCAAATGGAACGATTTTAGCAATTCTGAATCTCTACGTCCCACCAATGTTTCCCATCAAGATTAGGCTCAATCCAACTTACGGTTTGGGAGGAGATGTTGTTTGAAGAATTTCAAGATGGCTACCATGGCAGTCATCTTGGATATAGGAACGGAACAATTTTAGCAATTCTGAATCTCTGAAGTCGCTCCTATGCCTCCCATCAAGGTTTTGATCAATCCAACCTACTGTTTGGGAGGAGATATGGTTTGAAAAAATTCAAGATGGCCGACATGGTGGCCAGCTTGGATTTCAGAAAGGAACGATTTTAGCAATTCTGGATCTCTATAATGCTCCAATGCCTCCCATGAAGTTTTGGCTCAATCTGACATGGTTTGGGAGATGTTGTTTGAATAATTTCAAGATGGCCTCCGTGGCAGCCATCTTGGATATCAGAATGGTATGATTTTAGCAATCCTGAATCTCTGTGTCACTGTAAAGCTTCCCATCAAGTTTTGGTTCAATCCAACTTACAGTTTGGGAGGAGATGTCATTTGAAGAATTTCAAGATGGCTGCCATGGATATTGGAACTGAATGACTTTAGCAGTTCTGAACCTCTATGTTGCTCTGATGCCTCCCATCAAGTTTCTGCTCAATCTGACTCATGGTTTGGGAGGAGATGTTGTTTTGAAGAATTTCAAGATGGCTGTTGTGGCGGCCATCTTGGATATTGCAACAGAACTATTTTAGCAATTCTGAATCTCTGTGTCACTGTGATGCCTCCCATCAAGTTTTGGCTCAATCAGACTTACCATTTGGGAGGAGATGTCGTTTGAAGAATTTCAAGATGGCAGCCATGGTGGCCATATTGGATATCAGAACGGAACGATTTTAGCAATTCTGAATCTCCATGTTGCCACAATGCCTCCCACTAAGTTTCAGCTCAATCCAACTTATGGTTCTGGAGGAAATGTCAAAAATGTGAAAAGCTAACAACAGACGGATAACGGATGGACGGACAGACGGCCAACAAACAGCCTTGGCATAAGCTGACCTGGAGCAAAGCTCCAGGTGAGCTAAAAATTAGAATGTCATCTGCTACAAATGTTGCTTTGCAGTTGAGCATACTGTAATAACCATAAATATTGGGACAGAAGTGTAGACAAAGATCAGATGTCACATAAAATGGCATCTGATGAATGTCTCCACTGTTTGCCATCCATCCAGCATTATTTCAATACATCAGCAGGTAGCAACACAGACTTGTTCAAATTCTAGAACAAGTAAAGTAGGAAGTTAACCCTTGTCCTGCTGAACCCGAATATACCCTGCTTTTGCAAACAGTGTGGATCCAGATCAGTTGGCTTCTGAAGAAGCCAACTGATCTGGATCTGCACTGTTTGCCATTGAGTACATGTCTGTGAATTTATATGGATCAAGTAATCGGATTGGCTGAAAATTAGAAGCGGGTGTGGCATCTTCATTTTATTCAACATGACAAGGGTTACTTAAGGCATCCCAATATTTATGGTAAAATAGTGGTAAAATAGTATTTTCATATTTTTTACTGCAAGATTACTGCACCGGAATTAATTTTTATACTGTCTTATTTATATATTTGAAAATCTGCATGAAGTTTATACAACTTGTATGTCTTTATCTAAACTTTTCATTCAATTAGGCAATGTGCCAGACAAAATGCAGCGGAAACATTTTCCAATTAAGGATGCGCTGAGCAATGCAGAAAATAACTCAAGTAAAACATAACAAATATTGTGGAATTTGGTTGATAGCAAGAGTGACAAATGTAATTTCACAACTAATTATTATTTAGATTTACATTTATTCCCTTTGGATCAGCATTACAAATAGTTTTATCACCTTATCTGGTCTCCACCAAGTACAGCTGATATATTATTTATTTCTTAACCCATTTTATTCGGAAATCCCCGAAAAGGGTAATTTGCAAACAGTGCAGATCAAGATCAGACACTGCGGAATGTGGCATCTGATCAGGGTCTACACTGTTTGCATTAAATACAGGAATTTCTATAAAACATAGTAATAATTAAAACAAATCAGACACCCTACTTTTGGAAAAAGACCACTCCAAAGATTTGTGGTAGAAGATTCCATTCGATGTAAATGGGTTAAAACTTTGTATGCTGGGTAAAAATTTCAGCAGATGATCTTTTGAAATATGTGTCATATTTTTCCTAGAAAATAGGATTTGACATTTCATGCAAATTGTCTCCTAAAGAGAGAAATTTCATGAAGTGTTGGATCCTATTTTCTACAAAAAATAAGAAAAATATCATCAGTTTGACATCTACTGAATTTGTTTATAGCATGGAAAGTGTCAGATCTTATGCCTGTAGTAGTTTGTCTGTATTGAGGTTTTACGGCCCAGTCAACCCAATGGGGTCATGTCGAGCGCGGTCAGTTTACCTAACCACACCTTCTTGAATCAGTGGAAGGGGACCTGTAGTAGACAACATTCTTTTTGGGTGGATTGTTTACAATCTAGCTAACGCATACAAACTACAAAATTTCCTTAAGGCAGTTGTCCATGTGATTTTTATTGACCAATGTAATTTTATTGCGCTATTCTTGTAGCTGTGGTGTCAGAGTGCTGTTGATAGAGGATAATCTGTAAAACCTGGACTGGGGCATTTGGGACATTAGCAAACTGTGCAGACCCAGATCAGATGCCACAGAATGCAGCATCTGATCAGGGTCTGCTCTGTTTGCTTAAATTATAGGAAGTTAAGGGGTAAATAAACAGTCTTAAGTCCCAAGTTTAACCCTTAAAATGCCAAGAAAACCTGCATCTGAAAATTTTGACTGTTTATGTCGTCTGCTGAATATTCCTACAAACTTTTCAAACCTATTTTTGCTTACAGGTAAACAATGTGGACCCAGATCAGACTGCTCCTAGAGGAGCAGTCTGATCTGGGTCCACACTGTTTACAAAAATGACTTTTAAAATCACAAGCAGATGACAAAGCAGACAGCAATTGTTGTGATTGGCAGTTTAAGGGTTAGGACCATTTTCCCAGCCTACACTCAAGAGACAACTGACCTATCAGTGCTGTCTGTGCCACATCGCGAAAACATACCTATATACAGTGAACCCTCGTTACAATGACAGCATTTGTTCCCAAAGACGTTGCCATTAAAATGAATTTGCTGTTGTATAGAATACTTTATGAGCAGATTGATATGTAAGAAATGTCTTGTTTTGCTCTTATTTCCTCACAGAACATATGTTTTGGATATTTGTTAGAATCACCTACTGAGGTTATTCTAACAAATATCCAAAACATATGTTTCTTTAAAGTATTAAATACAGAAGGTTTCATGACAGTCAAATTGTCATTATACCGAATTTTGTCGTTGTATCAAGTGTCGGTATAAAGAGGGTCGACTGTATTATTGACCCCCTTAAACCCCACTTTTCATACATGCCATACCTTACACTGTGAGACAAAATCTCACAGTATACTGGCCTTTCTGAATCCCATTTCCCATAAGATTTTCAAATCTCACAGAATTTTCATACCATTTAATAAAATACTTTTCAAAGAACTAGAAATAAATCACACATCAGCATGGCTATCCCAAGCTTAATTCATTAACATAATGGCTTTTAACTTACTTATGTAAGCTTGAAAGTGATTTTCATAAAAATCTCACAAAATTTCATCAAATCTCCCCTAAAAATTGGCAAAATCTCACAGATTTCTGTCAACAGCTAATGGCATGTATGACTTTTATATAGTAAAACTGGGGTTTACATGGTTATACATTATTTTTCCTATTTCTGCTCAAAAACATAGATTGTGGGTACTTGTTAGAACTGCCTTGGTGAGGCGGTTATAACGAGTACTCACAATCTATGTTTTGAGCAGAAATATGAATCATATCAGGAGTTTTTTTTATCTAAAAATTTTCAGTCTTTGGTGGTGAAATTTTCTATATACAGTGTAGCGCCAATACATCGCGGTCCGTTATTTCGCGAAATCCAGTATATCGCGAATAGGCCATGGCTCCCAAATTTTCCAAAAGCAAAAAAAAAAAAAAAAAAAAATTTAAAAACATAAAATGTTTGTTGTTTTATTTAACTTCAGAAAAAAAAAAAAAAAAAGCGTTCCGCCTCCGGTAATTGATTTTTCGCGCCTATCCCGACGCTAAGTCGCGCGTCAGGTATCATATGATAAACAATCCACTTAGTCTCAATCAGCGCACACGTTGATTATAATTGACAAACAATAAATTATATCGCCGTAATTGTCGTAATCATTATCATCATCAGTACATAGATCTACTCAATGCTCAATGAGTCAATGATGCCCACAAACTAATTTTGCTCAGCAGGGGAAAACGGTCCACCTCCTTTCAACACCAGCAAATTTTACAAGACAGTAGTCTTACAATGTTTCTGTCCAACATACACAGATCGTAGTCCGCTTATTTTACACTTCTGTAGATATAAATATTTCAGAAGAAAACAACTGCGTCAAAAAAAAACAAAAACAAACAATAAAAAAAATAAATAAAAAGAAATTAACTTTGGTGGTTTTTTTTGCGCCCGCAATATAAGTGAAGGGAAGCAACTCAAGTTATCTTAGCACAATGGAGTAACTTCCCTTCGCCAGAGTATCCAAAATGGCGTCGTAAATTGTCAATCCGATGATTTCTTGTTTTCAACCGTAGTTTATCAGCTGGTTTCGATTGGAATTACTTGTTAGACATAGCACACCATTGTAAATTATTCCATTGAGCAATTCTAATCCAGTTTTAACTAGGAAATATGGTGACAACATAACTGAATGCCATTTATCCGTAATGTCTCAGCAAACTACCACAGCGACAAACCGAGCGAGTGCTATGCACGCCGTTATACATGCATGGTACATGTCGGGACTTATATAGCGCTCTGACAACATCCCGGTTTCAGGGTTATGGACCCGCAATACCACGATATATTGGAGCTACACTGTATTTGAATAGGCATGTTTTCATAATGATCGTGGGTCAATTAGAGTCTGTACTGTGTTTCACTGTATGGACAGGAATCGCCAATTCACTCTACCAGACATTGCCAGATACAAACAAAATTGTTTGTTCACATGAAAATTTATATAACTAGACCAAATATTTGTATTTCACTGTTTAGGCAAAAAAAAAAAAAAAGTATCAGATACTAAGACACTGCACCATCAGTCCAAAAGGTCCCGCATATATGATTTTTTTTCAGTGGTAAGCTTTTTCCGACCCACGAAAATATGTGACACTGTATTTTACTCGCTTATCTGAGAATCATTTCTAACCGAATTGCAATCTAGACTACAAACATATTGCATTCTTACTTACTTGCAAAATCGGTAAATTACGATCTCTTTATGTTGTTTGAGACATTACCTTGCATTTTAGATACTTCCGGTAAAAACCATTGCCATTTTATTTAGCAAAAAAAACCCCCAAATGTCCAAGAATGTACCCAACCTGAAAATAAAAGTAAAAATAAAAAGCCACCTGCATGCATCTATTTTTTGAAAAAAGTGTCTGAGAATCTAATAACTTTTTTTTTTGCCTTACAATGTAGCTAATTTATAATTTATCTTGTAATAAATAGTCAAACCTCTCTATTAAGCAATCATCTGTCGTAGAAGACCACCATTTTAGATACCATTAAAGGTAAAGAAGTGGAACTCTACATGTATTAAAAAGAGCACTGTCTTAAGCAACACATGTTTTGGTTCTCCAAAGGTGCTTGCTTAGCACAGGTACTACTGTCTGTATGAATAAACATGTAGAAAACAAACAAAACATTTACATCTTCTGACCCTTTTTTCTATTACCCTTTGGTCATCATTTTGTCCATATTTCAATGATTTTAAATTTAAAGAAATAAAGCTATAAAGTAAACATTTTAGTTCTGTACCAATTCAAAGTTATAAAGCATGTTTAAAATGCAAAACTTTCAGTAACATTCAGATATCTCCTGTAGTGTGAACTGACGATTTCCATCCGTACAGTACAGTAAAGGCTTATTGTGACTACCTCATAATTTTGCTACATTCAGAAAGGATTTTAATTGTCAGATATACACTGTACTAGTTAGACTGGCTTTTATTTAAGTCGATTATCGAACAGGGTTATATGAAAAATATTTAGTCACTGGAGACTGGAGCCAGTCCATTCCATGTACTAGTGTATAGCAGGAAGGTGTCAGCCGTGATCACAACTGAAGTGACAATATTGTTTTTTTTGTGGAATGAGGTGCTTCAGCGACAAGACATTTTGGCACCAAGATGTCTTAATAGGTATAAACTATTGTATTGATTCTCTTGACAGAAAAAGAAAGGCTCCAACTGCTAAATGCAGTTAAAATGACAACGGTAACTTCTGTCAAGGATTTTTCAATATATACTACAGAAGCTTTGGAGTTATTGGACATTCTTATTTACTCTTAACACTTAGCACTCTGGGTAAAAATTTCAGCAGAAAACATTTTGAAATATTTTTCTTATTTTTCCAAGAAAAACAGGTTTTGACATTTCATACAAACTGACTCCATTGGGAGTTTGCATGAAATGTCAAAACCTGTTTTCTGGGGTATATAAGAAAAATGTCATCAATTTCTCATCTGCTGAATTTTCCCAGAGAGCAGTTAAGGTACAATCAAAGATCATTTGAAAACTGTACAACAAGGTCATAATAAATTAATTGTTCTCGATTTTTTTTTTTATTGATGCGTTTTCGTAAGTACGAGTACTTATCCGATGTTCCGGTTTTTTCTAAAAAATCTTACGGTTTGCCGATCGGCAAGTTCCGTTCCACTTAAATCTACATTAAATATGCAAATTGCGCATATACGACAACAATACCGACCTCGGTGGCTCAGTTGGATGCGCGTCCGACTGGAGACCAGGTCGCGGGTTTGACCCCCGCCGAGGTCGGCAACATTCTTTCGTGGAGATTGATCATGAAATATTTTCTACGGTCATTCTCTCCCTTCCGCTGATTCAAGAAGGGCAGTTGTCAGTTTCTGGCGAAAGAATGTGCACAATACTGGTAAACCGCTAAGAGGACTAAGCCTGCCCAGTAAATGTGTGGTTAGGTAAACTGACCGCGCTCGACATGACCCCATTGGGTTGACTGGGCTGTAAAACCTCAACACAAACAAACAAACAATACGACAACAAATTACATACTTCCGGTGTAATTACCAACACAAAATTGTTTGTTTAACAACAATCAATATCTGCTATTGTTCGAAGTGTACTGGATTCCTGTTGCAAATGCACATCGTTATAACTTGTGTCCAGTCAGACAACCAGTCTATTTCTACTTTCATTTTCGAATCAGGTAAAAATAAAACACATTGAAAATTGCGTTCGTGATCATGAAAATCATGGCCATTTAACCCTTGTCCTGCTGATCCCGGATATACCCTACCTTTGCAAACAGTGTAGATCCAGATCAGTTGGCTTCTAAAGAAGCCAACTGATTTGGATCTGCACTTTGCCATAAAGTTTGTGAATTTATAGCAACAATCTGGATCAAGTAACCTGATTGGCTGAAAATTAGAAATGGGCATGGCCTCTTAATTTATTCAGCAGGACAAGGGTTAAACTGCAATAATCGACTGGTACTGATTTAAAGCCAGCAATACCCAAAATCTTCTCAACCCCCACAATGTATTTAATTCTGGGCCAATTGATAAAGCGGTGCCGTTTCCCAGTCCGCAAGAGCGAGGCAATTGCTGGGAGATAAAAAAAATATATGCGGTTTGTGAACTGTGTCTGACAGGTAAAAACCGTTTATACAAAAGAGAGAGCATTTGACAGGAAAGGAAAAATCACACAGAACAGAATAAATTGATGACTTTTTTTTTTTGTCCAACAGTGTTCTCAGAGAAAATGAAAAAAGTGGGTATTTGATTATAGATATATTAACTTTCTTCAGCTCAACAGTTGCTCTTTCAAGGCTATTCTGATTATTACACACACCATTTGTTTCTTCACAATACATTGGAATTATGAAAAAGTATTCTTTATTCACCAATACAGGTGGTTTGCAGAAATCAATATAATTTCAGCCATCCATCTCCAATATCTGTGTAGTACGAAAAATAAAAAATAAAATTTCACCCTCCGCCCCCATTTTGAAAAAAAAAATAAATGAGAATCTGACTATTAATTTATTATGGCCTAACTGAACAGGATTTAACCCTTGTCATGCTGAATAAATTAAGAAGCCATGCCCACTTCTTATTGTTAACCTATCACTTCACTTGATCAAGGTTATTTACACAAATTCACATACGAAAAAACAAATAGTGCAGATCCAGATCAGTTGGCTTCTGAAGAAGCCAACTGATCTGGATCTACACTGTTTGCAAAAGCAGGGCATAATTGAGTTCAGCAGGACCAGGGTTAAATGTTGACACATCAGAGCCTCATTCTAGAAATAAGCTGCTATACAGTCTTTGTTTAATGTTTTCAAGCATATTTCTGCTTTCTTGATTCTGCCTGGCAGTCAATTCACATGAAATGTCAAGTCTTATTTCCCTTGAAGAATAATGAAAAACAAAATAGAATGTCTGCTTCAAGTTTGCTTGGAGCTTTACAGGTTAGGACAAAAATTGAGGAAGAAATGGGCCATGCCATGCCAAAACAATCATGTCTTCCAGCCTATGTGGACAACGACAGCCCAGATCAGCCTGCGCATCCATGCAGTCTGATCAGAGTCTTCCCTGGTCACTAACAGAATCATCAGATACTAAAGAATGTATGAATGGAGAGCAAAGGCCTGGGCCCAGTTGTTCAAAGCATTGTTAGCTTAACAAGTTTATTAGTGGTCAAAATGTTAACTGACCTAGTAAGTACAATATCTAATTCACAGGAATTTTTGCTGAAAAAAATTTGAGTAGCTTTTGCTTCTTACATTTTTACAGCAAAAATATTAGGGTTTATACCATATTTAATGATAAAAGTTTTAAGGATAAGTTAACTAACAACATCGTTAGTTTTGAACAACAGGGCCCTGGATATTACTTTACGTATATGCAGAATGATCTGCACCTGCACATTTTACTGATGTCCGAAGACACATTCTTGCATGGTGAGACCCAATATTTATAGTCAAAATGGTATTCATGTTTTTTTTTTATCTTTTTCAGATAATGTCTCTGTGTCCGAATTTAACAATGGATAATAATGCTACACAGACTAACCGAGAACTCTCCCATGAAGCAAAGATGGCAGATATGGTTGGATATTACGCAATGGATGTTGGCGTGCCACTCGTCTGTGGGTTTGGAATGCTGGGAAATCTACTGAATCTCTTAGTGCTAACAAGAGAAAAATTCCATAATTCATTGTCCAAAATGGAGAATTCTGCTCATATAGGACTCATAGCGCTAGCTGTGTCTGACTTCATGTTTTGTTTGCTGGCATTCCTGTATACCCAATTTGATTTTAAGGCCCCATATTCCGAGTTATCATTTGTACTCTACTACAAATGGCTGGCTCCTTCATTTATAACTGTGTTTATCATAACAAGTACGTGGTTAACAGTTTTCATGGCAGGGGAGCGCTATGTTGCCGTCTGCCATCCATTCAAAGCAAGGAAACTGATTTCGCTAAGAAAAACCAGGATTACTGTATGCTTAATTTATTTTCTTTGCATATGTGCTACAGTTCCACTCGGATTTGAAAGAATAGTAATATCTGAGAAGTGCACAGATGGATTAATCATGTATTCAATTGATAACCGGCCAGAGTTTAGTGATAAGGTCATAGGAATAAGGCGACTTGTCTGGGCTATTTTGTTTGACTTCATCCCATGTGTGGCATTATTATATTTCAACACATGCCTCATCTGGAAAATACATCGTGCCAAAATAATCCGCAGAACGATGGTTCCCATGCAGAAGCAAGGAGCTCTATTAACAAAACATCCGCGAGAATTATTCTCATATGCTTCTCATTCTGGATCCTCTGTTTCCAACCAAACAGTAGTGAACCATAATCATTTAGCTAAAAACTATACCAGCTGTCGACAAAGTTTGTCACCTTACCAGACTCAGTATCAGAAACAATATCCACCGAGAGTGTGCAAATCAATGAAAACCAAACGTAAACATACAGAAAATGCCTTGAACAGTGTCACAGCAACATTAGTTGCCGTAGTAGTTCTGTTTCTAATACTTGTTTCCCCTTGTGAAATTTTGAAATATATATTCTTATGGAGTGGTGGTACTGAAACCCACACATATAGTATCATACGATCAATTACTAACCTTATGCAGGCAATAAACTTCTCTGTGAACTTTATTCTTTACTGTGCTGTAAATAAATCCTTCCGGACAAGTTTCAGGAAGATATTCTGCATATGTCAAGAAGGCAATAGACGGTTTAAGTTTCCCTCGTTTGACAAGGCCTACTGTCACACTGTTGAATTCTCAGAATCAGAGTCCTAGGAATAAACATACACATTTGACAGTAAAAGCTCATCACGAAAACAAGCCTATATAATTTTGACCCCCTTAAACCCCACTTTTATATAGTAAAACTGGGGTTTACAGGGGTATACATTATTTTTCTTATTTCTGCTCAAAACACAGATTGTGGGTATTTGTTAGAACTGCCTCTGCGAGACGGTTCTAACGAGTACCCACAATCTATGTTTTGAGCAGAAATATGAAAAATATTTGAACTTTTTGTCTGAAAATTTTCAGTTTTTCGGTGATTAACTTTTCAATATATTTGAATAGGCAGGTTTTCGTAATGCAACTTTTTTTATGTCAGTAGTGCTGCTTATTTCCTGTGACTACCTTAATAAGCCTAAATATTGGGACAGACAGGCCTAAGCAAACAATGTAGACCTAGATAAGATCAGGATCTACACTGTTTGCCACTCATCCAGCACTATTGTATACACATCAACAGGTAGTAAAATAGACTTTTTCAAGTTTTTTGACTTTTTCAAATTTTATTCTAAATAATCAGTCACCTTAAACCTTAAAGTGTTAAGCAAAATTGTAGCAGACAACATTTTAAAAAACTCCTAGTATTTTTCAGAGGAAATATGGCTTGACTTTTAATGTATATTGTCTGCTAGGCAAGCCTTATTTCCTCTGAAAAAAAAAAAAAAAAAAAAATGTCTACCTCAGTTATGGTTCGCACTTTAAGGTTATTGCATTACTATATTTCTATTTGAACAAGTCCATTTTGCAACTTGTTGATGTGTTTAAAATTATCAGATGAGTGGCAAACAGTGCAGACCCTATTCAGACATCGTGTTCTTCATGATCTATCCAAATATTTAGGGTAAATAAGTTACTGCTTGGCAACATGTATACAGCATGGATGTAGTAGTCTTTTTTCATAAAATGGGTAAAACAGTCTCTTCTCATTCTTCTACAAGACACAGTCACTTTTCTCCTTTTTCCAGAAAAGTTCCATACATGCCATATCTCACACTGTGAGATAAAATCTCACAGAATTTATCTCACAGAATTTGGCCAGTCTGTAAGGCAATTCCCATAAAAAATTCAAATCTCACAGAATTTTCAGACCATTTTACAACTGATTTTATAAATAAATAAACATAAATAACACACTATTGTGGTTTTCACAAGCTTCTTACATGAAAAAAAAAGACTTTAGACTATATTGGGGGAGGTCCAAAGTGATGTTTAAGAAAATCTCACAGAATCTTGTCAAATCTCCCTTAAAATTTTGACTTATCTCACAGATTTTAGTCCACAGCTTATGGCATGTATGGAAAACACAATCACTTTTCTCATTCTTCCACAAAACACAATCACTTTTCTCATTCTTCCACAAAACACAATCACTTTTCTCCTTCTTCCACAAAACACAATCACTTTTCTCCTTCTTCCACAAAACACAATCACTTTTCTCATTCTTCCACAAAACACAATCACTTTTCTCCTTCTTCTTTTACAGGACACAATCACTTTTCTCCTTCTTTCACAAAACACTATCACTTTTTCTCCTTCTTCTTTTGCAGGACACAATCACTTTTCTCCTTCTTTCACAAAACATAATCACTTTTCTCCTTCTTCTTTTACAGGACACAATCACTTTTCTCCTTCTTTCACAAAACACTATCACTTTTCTCCTTCTTTCACAAAACACTATCACTTTTCTCCTTCTTCTTTTACAGGACACAATCACTTTTCTCCTTCTTTCACAAAACACAATCACTTTTCTCCTTCTTTCCCGGAACAAATGGTTTTTCTCCTTCTTCAACAGTTCTCCTTCTTCCAAAAAAAAAAAAAACAGTTTTTTTTTTCTCCTTTTTATACAATACTTAGTCACTTTTCTTCATCTTTCATAAAATGCTATCTGTTTTCCGTTCTTTAACAAAACACATTCACTTTTCTCCGTTCAGAAAACATAGTCATTTGCCTTCAGAATGCTTTACCCAAAGCAAGAAGATAAATACGAGTGTTTTGTTGTTTTTTTGTTTTTTTTGTGAGTTTTTCTTTTGCATTTCCTAGAAAATATACTTATACAGAATAAAATCATGTCTTTCTCTGGTTGTGTTTAAAACCTCAGAAATAGTTTACAAAACCATTTTCTGTTTATTTTTAACCCTTGTCCTGCTGAAACTGGGTATGTCCTGCTTTTGAAAACAGTGTAGATCTGAAGAAGCCAACTGATCTGGATCTGCACTGTTTACCATTAAGTATGTGAATTTATAGCAATAATCTAATTGGCTAAAAATTAGAAGTGGGCGTGGCATCTTAATTTATTCAGCTGGACAAGGGTTAAACCACCCACTGAAAAGGTGCCAATGTGAAAAAAACATTTGAAAGGTTCCAAAGCTGAAAGTTTAAATTTTAGGGTTAAGCCACCCACTGAAAAGGTTTGATTTCCTGCAGCCCCAAACCCTTCTGAAAAGGGCTCTGCTCTAAAACAGAAGAATTTGGGAGTCCATTCCTTATTTTTAGAACAGACCTATTTTCAGAATGGAGACAAAACAATTCTTATAGGAGTTGTTGACTCTAGAAGTGTATCTTTTACCTTGGTTTAACCCATTTTAAACTGTATCAATTCTCCCCACACTGTATATTAGAAGAGTCAAATTTCAATTTTAGGTATGCCAGGCTGTGTGATTTAGATATTCCTTGAGAAAAATGGTTTAACCCTGGTCCTGCTGAACCTGGATATGCCCTGCCTTTGCAAACAGTGTAGATCCAGATCAGTTGGCTTCTGAAAAAGCCAAGAAGCCAACTGATCTGGATCTGCACCATTTGTTATTAAGTATGTGAATTTGTCTAGATCAGTTGGCTTCTGAAGAAGCCAACTGATCTGGATCTGCACTATTTGTTATTAAGTATGTGAATCTGTATCAACAACCTAGAACAAGTAATCTGATTTGCTGAAAATTAGAAGTGGGCGTGGTATCTCAACTTTCAGCATGACAAGGGTTAACATTTGCAAACAGTGGAGACCCTGATCAGTTCTGTGGCATCTGATCTGAATCTCCACCATTTGCCAATTTACCCTTTAGGCCTCTAGTTAATGCAAACAGTGTATACCCTGATACAAGTGGCATATGTCTTACGACATGAAAGTCGTAACAAAGGAATAAAGCATAGCTGAAAAAATTTCCTGCCTCTCATGGGAATCGAACCCAGTCTTCCCGGTTAAAAATCCATTGCTCTAACCACTGAGCCAAAGAGTCGACTCCCTGACACAGTTGTCAGAGATTGAATATATACTTAGCAGCTATGCGTAATCTGCCAAGGCAGATAATCGAAGGAAGGTGTGCTCGGTCGTAACACTCCCCCTTTTCAAGGAAGTCATCATTTATGATGACCTGAAGCCATTTTTGGGTAAGTAAAGTTCAATCTCAGACGAGCCCCCAATTTACGGCATGAAAGTCGTAAGAAAGGAAAGAAGCATAGCTGAAAAGGAAAAAATTTTCCCGCGTATCGTGGGAATCGAACCTGGTCCTTCTCGGTTAAAATCCAATGCTCTAACCACTGAGCTAAGGAGTCGACTCCCTGACACAGTTGTCAGAGATTGAATATATACTCAGAAGCTATGCGTAATCTGCCAAGGCAGATAATCGAAGCAAGGTGTGCTCGGTCGTAACATAAAGTCTTACATGCCACTTGCCTGATAGTATACCACTATATGCTCAAACAGAATTCACATGGTTGGCAGGCTCGTGTGCCAACCATGTGAACTCCACTTAAACAACTTCGGGTGTAAATGTACACAAATGGTAGACGCATCATCACAAGTTGTCAAATTTTTCCTGCAAGTGGCCATAGTCTCTTGGAGTTTACTTTTTTCTTTCTTTTTTTTTTTTACAATTATGTGAAGCAAACACAGGTTTGTAACTTGACTCGCTTACACTTGATAGTCTTGTGATAACAATTAAGTCTTGTGATCATGATTAGTACACTAATATTTAGCCAGTCCATTGATACATCACATGTGCAAAGTGTGGAGTAAATCAATGAAACACAAGGGAAATAACATGCTCAGGTAAGAGTACCCCTTCCAAAGATCCAGATCAGAAACTTTTGTACCAGGATAATGGTTGAGGGTTAACTTCCTACAAAAGCATACCTTAATCATTGTCATGCTGAATAAATTAAGATGCCATGCGCACTTCTAATTTTCAGCCAATCAGATTGCTTGATCCCATTTGCTGCCTTAAATTCACATACTTAATGACAAACAGTGCAGATCCAGATCAGTTGGCTTCTTCAGACTGTACTGTATTCGACCTAATTACCACACATACCCTTATAAGCGCACAGTCAATCAATTTGGTAGTCTTCAGATTACAGCTCATGTACTTTTATCTGATTACAAAACATGCCTATTCAAATATATTGAAAATCTCACCACCAAAAAGTGAAAGTTTTCAGATATAAATCCTGATATTTTTCATATTTCTGCTCAAAACATGGATTGTGGGTACTGGTTAGAACTGCCTCACTGATGCCATTCTAACAAATACCCACAATCTATGTTTTTGAGCAGAAATAGAAAAAAATAATGTATACCCCTGTAAACCCCAGTTTTACTATATAAAACTGGGGTTTACGGAGACCAAAACTATATAGGTATGTTTTCGTGATGGCTCCTTTATAAGCATAAGTTGTTGGTACTCATATGAATTGCCTTGACAAGTTGAGGCAATTCAAATGAGTACCAACAACATATGCTTTTATAAAGAAAGTCAGAAAAAAAACAACAAAAAAACATTGTATAAGTATCATTCTAACACCCCTGCTCGTGTTGTTCCTTATTTGTCTCTACATTTCTAGCCGTGCTTTATCTAAGGCATTTGAGCATAGGAATTTCATCGCGCGCGATCAACGGGAAACCAATCATATTACTGTTGCAAAAGTTGTGTCCCTGGTAACTATGGATGTAAGCTGACAATATTGGTCGAAACATTAATATACATAATAAATTATATTAGTAAGAGAGAAAATGATCAACGAACATTGCAGTTCTTTGACTTTTTTTAGTGTAGTTCCTCTACAGGTTATACCATTCAAACACATTCATTTTACTCCTTGTTGCCATCGTGTATTTGTTGACATTATCGAAAACAAAAGTGTCGGTTAACATTCTTATTTTGTTGTTTTATATCTGTCCTCCATAGGTCCATCGCGACACTCCAATTTCATTCGATTTGCAATTCTTTCATGAACACAGGATACAGGTTTTTATGTTTTACATCGATTTAATATTTTACATCGTCAGCTGATTCGCATAAGTATCCGCCATTTTGAATATTCGTCATCGAACCTTCTAACTACGTAACTGTGTGACGTAATGCTTAACGGATGACGTCAACTACCAAATGGGGAAGTCAGGTAATAAAAATAATCATAAAAAATAATAAAAATCTCATTTATGCAATATATTCGCTCAGTGAGGGTTGTTAGAAAAGAAATGAATTATTCTGAACCGTGCTCAAATGCCGCAGATAAAGCACAGTTGAGTTTGGGTTGTACCCATTTAAACACTCGATCGCTGCGCTCGCTCGTGCTCAAATGGGTACAACCCAAACTCAGCTGTGCTTTATCTTGGGCATTTGAGCACGGTTCGGAATAATTTATTTCTTAATTAAATAATCATCTAATGAAGTCATCTTCTTATCTTTCATTATAGTTCTTATTAGGTGGATATTTTACTACAAGTATTTCCAGTTATTTTGAAAATCCTAAGCGCACAGTGCAGTAATTAGGCTGAATATGGTATTTCCTTCTCAAGAACAATTGAAAACAATCACCATGACATACACCATGACAATCTGATTCTGCACTGTCTCCACTCAATCTCCATTTTAGGCAGTTAATGCTATATTTTCTGGGGAAAATATCAAACCAAATTTTTGGGAAAAGTAAGAAAAAAAATATTACTCATTTATTGTTTGTCAAATCTGGATTTGTTGTTTGCATGTTAACCCTCAAAGCGCCAAAACAACTGCAGCAGATGATATTTTTATTTTGTCTTTCTTTTTTATTTTTCAAAGAAAATAAGTCTTGGAATTTCATGAAAACCTTCTGCCAAGCAGACAATTCACATGAAATGTCAACTTATTTTCTCTGAAAAAAATAAATAAAATAAATCAAAATGCCCTCTCCTACAAATTTTCCTCGGCGCTTGAAGAGACACCAATATTGGTTTTCTGAGTGCAAACCCCAAATGGTATTCTAGCATGTTTGCAAATGCAAACATTGTTTTCTTAACCCTTGTCCTGCTGAATAAATTAAGATGCCACGCCCATTTCTAATTTTCAGCCAATCAGATTACTCGATCCTAATAGTTGCTATAAATTTACATACTTAATGGCAAACAGTGCGGATCCAGATCAGTTGGCTTCTTCAGAAGCCAACTGATCTGGATCTACACTGTTTGCAAAGGCAGGTTATATCCGGGTTCAGCAGGACAAGGGTTAACCTTTACAACATCATCAGGCAACATTCTAAGATATTTTTGCACATTGTCTGATGCTGTTTAGTGTTTTAACTACCCATCATCAGGATTTATGTCTTTCGGCATGATGACAAAACTGACTTTTTTATGCCTATTAATGATAATGCTTTCAAAAAGAAAGTGTCTTAATTCTTGATCTAGGTTGCTGATACAAATTCACTTATTAAATGACAAACAGTGCAGATTCAGATCAGTTGGCTTCTTCAGAAGCTGAAGATCTGGATCTACACTGTTTGTAAAGGCAGGGTATAACTGGGTTCAGCAGAACCAGAGTTAATGATAAAGTTTTCAAACAGAAAGTGTCTAAATTCTTGCCATGCTGAATAAAGTAAGATGTTGTGCCCACTTCCAATTGTCAGCCAATCAGATTATTTGATCCAAATTCACATACCAAGTGACAAACATTGCAGATCCAAATCTGTTGGTTTCTTCAGAAGCCAATTCATCATGAAAACATGCCTATGTAATTCTGATCCCCGTAAACCCACTTTTCTAAGTAAAACTGGGGTTTGCAGGGATATACATTTTTGTTTCTTATTTCTGCTCAAAAACATAGATTGTGGGTATGCCTTAGAACTGCTGAGCACACACAATCTATGTTTTAAGCAGAAATATGAAGAATATCAGAATCTGAAAATTTTCATATATTGGTGATAAAACTTTCAGTATATTTGAAGAGGCATGTTTTCATAATGGATCTGGATCTACACGGTTTGCAAAGGTGGGGCACTTCTTGGTTCTGTAGGACCAGGGTTAAAGTTTGATCTAAGAAGATGGATCAGTTGAAAGTTTCAGTTTTTCCAGCTCCATATAACACCCTCTAAAAGCAGGCTTGCATGCTCTGGAAAGCATGCACTTAAGAGGCCATTAAAGTGCCAATCATGAAATTCTTTTTTGTCCCCCTCTCTTTATTTCCAAGAAAATAAGGCTTAACATCTCGCATAGTAACTGACAATTTACTTGAAATATCAATATTTTCTCAGAAAAAAACACACAAAAAAACAAGAGGCCCATGGGCCACGGGTCGCTCACCTGAGTGACATAGCCACTGCAGATATGCAGATGTTATGCAACATTTTTCCAATCCTGTCATCGCAGCTAATGAAAAGATCATCATTTAAGCAGTTCTTTATTTTGAAGAAGAAGATATATGGCATGCCAGTCAATTGAGCGTGATCATTTGAACAAACTCTAAATGGCAGCCAGCTTGTATTTACGATCGGCACAATTTTAGCTATTTTTGATCTACAAGTCACCCCAATGCTTCCTACCAAGTTTCGAGTCAACAGGCCTTCTCAATTCAGAAGAAGAGGCGAAAAATAGATTTTCAAGATGGCTGCCATGGCGGCCATCCTGGTTATCCGATTGGCATGATTTTAGCTATTTTTGATCTACAAGTCACCCCAATGTCTCCTATGAAGTTTGGAGTCAATTGGCCTTTCGGTGCAGGAGAAGCTAAATATAGACTTTCAAGATGGCAGCCATGGTGGCTTTCTGGGAATTCCGATCAGAACGATTTTAGCTATATTTGATCTACAAGTCACCCTGATGCTTCCTACTAAGTTTCGAGTCAAGTGACTTTTGGGTTTAGGAGAACAAGCGAAAAATAGATTTTCAAGATAGGCGCCATGGCGGCCATCTTGGATTTACGATCGGCATGATTTTAGCTATTTTTGATCTACAAGTTACCCATATGCTTCCTACCAAGTTTCGAGTCAACTGGCCTTTCGGTTCAGGAGAAGAAGCGAAAAATAGATTTTCAAGATGGCTACCATGGCGCCCATCCTCGTTTTACGATCGGTATGATTTTAGCTATTTTTTGATCTACAAGTCACCCCGATGCTTCCTACCAAGTTTGGAGTCAACTGGCCTTTCGGTTCAGGAGAAGAAGCGAAAAATAGATTTTCAAGATGGCTGCCATGGCGGCCATCTTGGATTTCCGATATGCACGATTTTAGCTATTTTTTAATCTATAAGTCACCCCAATGCTTCCTACCAAGTTTGGAGTCAATTGGCTTTTGGGTTTAGGAGTAAGAGCGAAAAATAGATTTTCAAGATGGCGGCCATGGCAGCCACCTTAGATTTCCGATCGGCACGATTTTAGCTATTTTTGATCTACAAGTCATCCTGATGCTTCCTAGCAAGTTTGGAGTCAATTGGCCTTTCGGTTCAGGAGAAGAAGCAAAAAATAGATTTTCAAGATGGCCGCCATGGCGGCCATCTTGGATTTCCGATCGGCACAATTTTAGCTATTTTTGATATACAAGTCACCCTGATGCTTCTTAGCAAGTTTGGAGTCAACTGGCCTTTTGGTTCAGGAGAAGAAGCGAAAAATAGATTTTCAAGATGGCAGCCATGGCGGCCATCTTGGATTTCCAATTGGCACGATTTTAGCTATTTTTGATCTACAAGTCACCCTGATGCTTCCTAGCAAGTTTGGCCTTTCGGTTCAGGAGAAGAAGCGAAAAATAGATTTTCAAGATGGCGGCCATCTTGGATTTCCGATCGGCACGATTTTAGCTATTTTTGATATACAAGTCACCCTGATGGTTCCTAGCAAGTTTGGAGTCAATTGGCCTTTCGGTTCAGGAGAAGAAGCGAAAAATAGATTTTCAAGATGGCGGCCATCTTGGATTTCCGATCGGAACGATTTCAGCTATTTTTGATCTACAAGTCACCCTGATGCTTCCTACCAAGTATCAAGTCAATTGGCCAAGGGGTATAGGAGGAGTAGGCTTTTAAAGCAATTGTTGACGCCGCATGACGGACGACGGACATTGACTGACCACAATAGCTCACCATGAGCACTTTGTGCTCAGGTGAGCTTATAATAATAATAGAAAGTCAAAGTCTTTTTTCTGGCAAAAATAAAAGCAAATATTTAACCCTTTGCTTCCTGGGTAATTTTGCATGCTTTTTTGTCGTCTGTGGATTTAAAAAAAAAAAAAAAAAACTTTTCAAAGAAAAAATCTTTCAGGAATCCATCAGTGTCAAACAGTTTGGACCCAGATCAGGTCGGATGTTTTGTCGGGCCTGATCCGGGTCCAAACTGTTTGCAAAGGTTATCAGCAGACGACAATAGTAGCCACGAACAGGGAAAGAGTTAATAATTGTTTACCAAGCATGCAAAGTATTAAACTGACCAGTTCATTAGAAAAGTTTTGTAATCAATCGCCATGCCTGACTATGAATTTAGGGTAATTAACGCTTAGCACTCTGGGTAAAATTTTCAGCAGACGACATTTTGAAATATTTTTCTTATTTTTCCCAGAAAACAGGATTTGACATTTCATGCAAATTGTCTCCTAAGGAGACAATTTGCATGAAATGTCAAATCCTGTTTTCTGGGAAAAATAAGAAAAATAACATCATTTTGTCGTCTGCTGAAAATGCCCAGAGAGTGGTAAAGGTTAAAGAACCCATTAGCAGAAGTAACACAAATACCAGATTTGTTGGGAGCTTTAGTTCAAACCTTTCTGAAAACAAGAGGCCCAAAAGCCATGATTCGCTCACTTGAATAAAACGACCATTGCATATCTGCCAATGCCCTGCAACATTCTTCCAGTATTGCACTGAAACCAGGACACAAATTTGATCATGCTGTAAAAAGGTCTAAGTTTATCCTAAACCACCATTTGAACAAACTTCATAGACTCCAAGTTTTCTTGGTTTTGGAGAAGAAGATTTTTAAGTGTTTTTTTTTACCATATATGGGCATGGTAGCCATCTTGATCAACAGTATAGAAAATTTGAGTAAAGTGTCAATACCCCTTCAAATGAAGATCCCATGTGTACTCTAGTGGAAATTGGCCAAGTCTTTTCAGAGCTACACATCTATACATGTCTATACATGTCCATGGGGTTTCAATAGAAAGTTGTTCAAAGGTGCGGACAGACGGATGACAGATGACGGATAGATAGCTCATCCTGAGCCTTTGGCTAAGGTGAGCTAAAAAGCCATATAAAATACTTAATTAACCCTTAAAGCACTAATGTAGGAGATGAACTTTTTTTTTTTTTTTTTTTTTTTTTTTTTGAATTATTTTTCAGAGAAGATAAGACATTTCATTTAAATCATGCTAGCATATGATTCACATGAAATATCAAGCCTTTTCTCTGAAAATTACAAAAAAAAAAAAAAACAAGAGGGCCATGATGGCCCCGTAACGCTCACCTGAGCATCATAGCACTCTGAGAACCGGACCTAGAACTGATCAAGACAAAAATTATAATCAAAATTCAAAATGATTATATTAACAAGTAAGACAATGTAGCATGTCTAATGGACTGTGAAATAGAGGTCAAGGTCAAATATGGATGACTGCACTCAAGAGGCCATGCTAAGATGTAGGCATGTACTAAGTATCATTGGCTGTAGGATCAAAAGTTACTGAGAAACTGACCTAAACACAAACACTTCACAAGTACTAAGTATCACTCTGTAAGACCAATAATTACTGAAAAACTGACCTAAACGGAAAAACTTAAGAAAGTCACTGGACAGTGAAATAAACGTCACCTAGAAATCATCAAGACGAATATTTTGAGCAAGATTCATGATGATCGCTTCAAAAATGTGACCTCTAGAGTGTCAACAAGGTTTTCCTTTGATTTGGCCTGGTGACCTAGTTTCTGATATCAAGTGGCCCAGTTTTTAATTAGACCTAGAAATCATCAAGACGAACATTTTGAGCAATATTTATGATGATTATTTAAAAAATTGTTAACACTGGAGTGTTAACAATGTTTTCCTTTGCTTTGGCCTGGTGACCTAGTTTTTGACCCCACGTGACCCAGTTTCAAACTTGATTTATAAATCATCAAGACAAACATTTTGGGCAAGGTTCATGATGATTGCTTGAAAAATGTGACTAGAGTGTTAACAATGTCTTCCTTTGGCCTGGTGACCTAGTTTTTGATTCCAATGGACCCAGTTTCAAACCTGACCTAGAAATCATCAAGACAAACATTTTGAGCAAGATTCATGATGACTGCTTCAAAACTGTAACCGCTAGAATGTTAACAAGGTTTTCACCTGATTTGGCCCCGTGACCTAGTTTTTGATCCCAAGTGACCCAGTTTCGAATTTTATATAGAACTCATCAAGGCAAACATATTGAGCAAGATTCATGATGATTGCTTCAAAAATGTGACCACTAGAGTGTTAACAAGGTTTTCCTTTGATTTGGCCTGGTGACCTAGTTTTTGATCCCAAGTGACCCAGTTTCAAACTTGACTTAGAAATTATCAAGACAAACAATTTGAGCAAGATTCATGATGATTGCTTGAAAAATGTGACGGCTAGAGAGTTTACAAGGTTTTCTGCTGATTTGGCCTGGTGACCTAGTTTTTTATCCCACGTGACCCAGTTTCAAACTTGGCCTAGAAATCATCAAGAAAAACATTTTAAGCAAGATTCATGATGATTGCTTCAAAAATGTGACTGCTAGAGTGTTAACAAGGTTTTCCTTTGATTTGGCCTGGTGACCTAGTTTTTAACCCCAAGTGACCCACTTTCGAACTTGAACTACAACTCATCAAGACAAACATTTTGAGCAAGATTCATGACAAACATTTTGAGCAAGATTCATGATGATTGCTTCAAAAATGTGACCGCTAGAATGTTAACAAGGTTTTCCTTTGATTTGGCCTGGTGACCTAGTTTTTTACCCCAAGTGACCCAGTTTTGAATTTGACCTAGAAATCATCAAGGCAAACATTTTGAGCAATATTCATAATGATTGCTTTAAAAATGTGACCTCTAGAGTGTTAAGTTTTTCCTCTGATTTGACCTGGTGACCTAGTTTTTTACCCCAAGTGACCCAGTATCAAACTTGACCTAGATTTCATAGTGGTAAACATTCTGGGCAAGTATCATCAAGACTGGATCAAAACTGTGACCTCTAGAGTGTTAACAAACTAATTGTTGACGACGAACGATGGACAACAGACAGAGGGTGATCACAATAGCTCACCCTAAGCTTTTGCTCAGGTGAGCTAAAAAAAAAAAAAAAAATCATCTGCAACATTTGTTAGCACTTTTAACCTTTACCACTCTCTGGGCATTTTCAGCAGATGAAAAATTGATGACATTTTTCTTATTTTTCCTAGAAAACAGGGTATGACATTTCCTGCAAATTGTCTCCTAAAGAGACAATTTGCATGAAATGTCACACCCTGTTTTCTGGGAAAAATAAGAAAAATATTTCAAGATGTCGTCTGCTGAAAATTTTACCCAGAGTGCTAAGCTTATATTCACATGCTAATCACATTTTCAGTGGTGTAATTTTTGTACCTTTTCACCTTGCTTCAAAGGCTGTAACATTTCAAACATCATTTTAGCATCTTCAACTGCAGTTTTACGATTTGCTTCATTTACCCCGTGTTACTCTTCATCCAAAGAAAATGATCATACAATTGGCTGATTACCCTGTGCTTTACTTTTTTCAAAGACTATTTTATCACTTAAGCTTCATTATTTTATCCACAGAAAATGAATACCATAATTACGCTAAATAACTGGACATAAATATATATCATACTTATCCTAAAATTTGAACAAGTCTATCTGATTTAGGTAAATGTCCTAAATTTTATTCCATAGTTTTGGCCTAAATTTCACTATTTATGCAGTTGTTTCTTAACCCATTGTAGTCGGCAGATTCATAAAAGGGTAACTGGCAAACAGTGCATACCCAGATCAGATGCCGCAGAACGCGGCATCTGATCAGGGTCTCCACTGTTTGCAAATAGTTTAGCCATTTTTCTCTAGGAATATGTAAATCTTATAGCCTCACCTCCCTAAAATTGAAATAGGATTCTTCCAATATATAGTGTGAGAGAGTCTATACAGTATACAATGGGTTAAAATACGTAGTGAAATGGCAAGCAGTGTAGACCTGTTCAGACTGCTCCTTCAGGGTCTGCATTGTTTACACATGCCATTTTGTAAAAAATCTGGTGTATTTGCTGTACCTTTTAACCCATTGTAGTTGGGAGACTCCTAAAAGGGTAAGTGGCAAACAGTGGAGACCCAGATCAGATGCTGCAGAATGCAGCCTCTGATCTGGGTCTCCACTGTTTGCAAATAGTTTAGCCATTTTTCTCTAGGAATATGTAAATCTCATAGCCATACATACCTAAAATTGAAATTGGACTCTTCCAATATATGGTGTGGGAGAGTCTATTCAGTATATAATGGGTTAATGTGTCTAAAACACTGCTGGATAACTGCTCTGATCAAACTGCTTATTTTGGATCAGTTTGAACAGAGTTCACTTGAGCATTCATTGTCTAAATGTGAGCAAATGACATTACCTGTCACTGTCAAACTGGCTCAATCTATTCATAAATTTGGTAGAAAAGTGTTCCTATCACGCTGGCACTCTCACTGTTATTATATTTGAAATGAATGGTAGATGCAGTCAGTTTAACCCTTGTCCTGCTGAACCCGGATATACCCTTCTTTTACAAACAGTGTAGATCAAGATCAGTTGGCTTCTTCAGAAGCCAACTGATCTGGATCTGCACTGTTTGCCATTAAGTATGTGAATTTATAGCAATAATCTGGATCAAGTAATCTGATTGGCTGAAAATTAGATGTAGGTGTGGCATCTTAATTTATTCAGCAGGACAAGGGTTAACATTTTGTATAGGCATTTGTCACACATGTGTCCAGCATTCTTTATTGTCTTCCTCGACTATACAGCTTAACCCATTAAAACAAACAAAATCTTTTTCCTGATGCATTGGACAGATTCATTTCTGATTTTAGGGGTGTCTGTAGTTTATTTATTCTCTTTTTGTCAGAAATACCTTATTTCATGTACCCAGTGTACTTTCTGAAGTTCAAGCCTTGAGGGTCCTTTTCCAGCACCTGTTGCAAAACTCTGACATGGGATCACTCCATTTCGAGTTAGACATTAGAAGTTGGAGGGGTATATTGCGTTTGGGTCATTCATCCATTCCTTCTCTACACTTTGCATAGAGATCAGGATAGAAAATAAATGGAACTGGTATTTTTCCAGAGTTATGCCCCTTATGACATATTGGAATCTAGTGAGAAAGATATCTCTAAAGGTGTTTGAGTTATAGCTTTGAAACTTGGTATGCTGACTGGGAATGACGAGTCAATCACCTAATGAGCTTTTAAAAAACAATCTGAATTTTTACGGAGTTTTACCTCAGATTACCTGACCAATGAGACATGACCCTAACAGTGTTGACTGGACCGTAAAACTAAATCAAACAAGCAAAGAATCTTAAAGGAATGACAAAAGTTAAAAAAAACTTCACAAGAGGATCCAGGATTCTTGGGAAGGTAAATGAATACACTTCCAAGATAGATGACTTGAAGTATACAATTATCCTCTCAGTGTGACACTACCATTTCCATTTGCACAAAAGAATTGAAGGAATTTGAATGGTAAAACAGTGTGGACAGACCCTGATCAAGTTGTACACTGTTTGCTCAGGCTCCTGTCCAGCTATTTAGCATAAATGTAATAGGTACTCTTTCACTTCGCAGAAACAGATCACTTGGCATAAACAGAGATAAATTTTACTTGCAGCATGTCAGTGACACTAATGGATTATTAGAAGATGCAAATCTGTCTGCCTGTCTGTCTGTCTCTGTCTCTCTCTATCTCACTCTCTCTCTTTCTTTCTCTCTCTCTCTGTGTATAGTGAAGTATCATGCCCTATTTCTAAATTCAAGCCATATTTTCTAGGAAATCAAAGACAAATGGTAGCTACTAACTGTCATCTTCCAATAGTGTCATCAGCATAATTATATTGGCTTAAAATCCATTAGCTCTTGTATATTGATATGAATAGTACATTTACTTGAAGCTTATCATATTTATTTGGACAAATAGGCATAGTTAAAGGGTGTAGACCCAGATTAAATGGTTCCTTTAAGAACCATTTGACCTGGGTCTTTTACACTGTTTGTTATTCAGCAAACGTTTTTAGACACATCTTAAAGTCGTCAAACTGTTGAAATTCTTGGATAAGTAAAGTATTGAATTATGATGTCCCAAAATTTAGGGTAACCATGGTACTGAAAGATTATTAGGTTAACACTATAGTACAGCTGTCCCAAATTCAGGCCATTTCCCTTAACTCTTAAAATGGTGAGCCAGTTTGTAGTAGACAACCTTCTAATAAAACTGATTTTGCTATTTCTCCCAGAAATTATACCTAACATTTCATGTGAATTGTCTGTTGAACAGACAAGTCATATGAAATATTTTCCCCTAGCAGACAAGTCACATGAATTGTCAAGGCTTTCTCTGTAAAAAAAATTCAAAGTGACGTCTGCTGCTGCTGCGATCAGGTTGTTTGGTTTGGAGTTTAACGGCCCAGTCAAGACTACTAAAGTCATGTCAAGGTGGCCAGTTTAGCTAACCCATCTTTTCCTGGACATTGGTTTAGTCCTCTAGGTGGTTAACTAGTACTTGTTCACATTCTTAAAGCTTTGCAAGCTGAGTAAAAATTTCAGCAAACTTCATTTTGAAATATTTGTCTTTGAAATATTTGTCTTATTTTTTCCAGAAAATATGGTTTGACATTTGATGTAAATTGTTTGCTTTGGGAATATTTTTTTTCTTTTTTTTCCAGGAAAATAAAAAAGGTTCATACACCTTCTGCTGATATGGCCAAGATGTAATAAAAGTTAAACAATTTGCCAAGAAGTGCTTTCAGAAAAAAAAAAAAAAAAAGTTCATAAAGCTTCTGCTGATATTGCCAAGAAGCGATAAAAGTTAAAAAAAAATTGCCAAGAAATGCTAGTTAACCATTTTGCCAAGAAGTGCTAAAAGTTAACCATTTTGCCTAGAAGTGATGAAAGTTGAACAATTTGCCAAGAAGTGCTAAAAGTTAACCATTTTGCCTAGAAACAATTAAAGTTAAACAATTTGCCAAGAAGTGCTTAAAGTTAACCATTTTGCCTAGAAGTAATAAAAGTTAAACAATTTGCCAAGAAGTGCTAAAAGTTAACCATTTTGCCTAGAAACGATGAAAGTTAAACAATTTGCCAAGAAGTGCTTAAAGTTAACCATTTTGCCTAGAAGTAATAAAAGTTAAACAATTTGCTAAGAAGTGCTAACAGTACCCTCCTTGTCCTGCTGAACCCGAATATACTCAGCCTTACCAAACTTGACCTAGGTTGTTGATACAAATTCACATTCTTAATGACAAACATTGCAGATCCAGATCAGCTGGCTTCTTCAGAAGCCAACTGATCTGGATCTGCAATGTTTGTCAGAAGCCAACTGATCTGGATCTGCAATGTTTGTCATTCAGAATGTGAATTTCTATCAACAACCTAGATCAAGTAATCTGATTGGCTGAAAATTAGAAATGGGCGTGGCATCTTAATTAATTCAGCAGGACATGTGTACAATGCTCACAATATCATAGCTCTAGATAAGAGTGTCAGGTATGAACTAACTTTCCTTATTTTTCCACAATAACCTATAGTGGGTAGCCATTAGAAGCACCTCAGCGAGGCACTTCTAATGAGTACCCACAAGCTATGTTTTTGTGGAGAAGTTAACAAAACTAAATATTGTTTGGGTAAATAAGGTACCTTATCTGGAGTTATGTAAGACACACAGACTGGTACAGAAACACAGACTGGTAAAGAAACACAGACTGGTACAGAAAGGACTTTGACTGATGGATGAATAACTTCTCAAAAGAGCACAAATGATTCAAGAGTCTTTAGAAAAAAATCTATTTCTAGAATGAACAAACTTTTAATTTCTGTCCCAAAAGACTTTCTAACTTGATTAACACTTTGTAGGCTGGTGGTCAAACAAGTGCTATTTTTCATTTCTTAAACTAGGAGTATCCCGACAGTTTTTTTGTTTTGTTCTTATTTCTCCATGAAAATAGATGTTGTGGGTACTTGTTGGAATCCCCTTGCCAAGGTGATTTCAATTAGTACTGATAAAATATGTTTGTCTTGAGAAATACAAAATCAACAGGTTTTTGTTTTGATTTAATATAAATGTGTCTTATCCAGGGCTATGGATTATTCTTGATTTTCCCAGTAATTAAGTTTTGAGATTTTTATGCAAGAAGTCTCCTGGAGTCTGACACTTCATACAAATAGTTTCATAAGTACAGGGAGGCCTCACTCAGAGAAGCAGAAGGTATAAGTCAAAAGCATATTACTAAAATAATTTTGCAGTCAGAGAACCACTTGGAAAAAATCAAGAATATACTGTATTACTGTAATAATAGGTCTTTGCAAACAGTGTAGATGGAGGTTCTGATCAGGATCTACACTGTTTGCCATACATACAGCAATATTTTAGACACATCAATTAGTAGAAGAACAGGGCCCAGTTGTTCAAAGCTAACAACGTCGTTAGTTAACGATTCGTTAAAATTTACATCGAGTGATACGCAAATATGCTGAAATTTTTTGCTGAAAAAATGTGAGTAGCTTTTGCAGTGCAAAAGCTACTCACATTTTTTCAGCAAAAAATATCATAATATTGCATATTGAATCCGCTAAAAAAGTTAACAAAATGACCCTTAACGAGCTCGTTAAGCTAACGACGCTTTGAACAACTGGGCCCAGACTATTTCAAATTTTAGGACAAGTATGGTAAGTAGATGAGATGTCCCAATACTAATAGGGTTATTGCGGTAATCAGATATTCTGCATACTTAAGAAACATTTGTTTTGAATATGTTTTGGATATTTTTTGGGATGATTACCTTTGTTTAAGTTTTGGATCTTTGTTAGAATGATTCTAGCAAACATGCAAAGTATATGTTCCATGAGGAAATAAGAACAAAACAAGGAATTTCTTATATATCATTCTTCTCTTTAAGGATTCTTTATAACAGCAAATGGAAACATCTTTTGGGAACAAATGTTGTCATGTAAGGAGGGTTGGTCTAGTCTGTTACTACAGCAGATAGCTGGAATATATAGCTGGGAAAAAATGAGAAATATTGTCAATTTGTTGTCTACTGAATTAGCCCAGAAAAACAGTAAAGGTTTACTTGCTACATATGCAAATGTTCCTGATTGAATTCAGTGTTCATATATCAGTTACCAATGAGTCTTGTGGTTTCACCTTGTGCAACACAGTTTAACCACAAAGGCCAATCACAACTGCAGCTGACAACATTTTAACCCTTGTCATGCTGAATAAATTAAGATGCCACGCCCATTTCTAATTGTCTGCCAATCAGATTACTTAATCCAGATTGTTGATATAAATTCACATAGTGAATGACAAACAGTGCAGATCCAGATCAGTTGGCTTCTTCAGAAGCCAACTGATCTGGATCTACACTGCAAATGCAGAGTATATCCAGGCAGCAGGACAAGGGTTATTATTATTTTTTTTTTTCATAGAAAGTAAGTATTGGAAATGCAGCCAAGCATAAAATTCACATGAAATGTCAGGATCTAGGATGTATTTTCCCTGAAAAAAAAAAAAGAACAAATAATAAAAATTTTAGAATGTCATCTGCTATAAATTTTGCTTGGTGCTTTAAGGGTTAACTTGGTGTTCCTCTAAGAATTCAGTCAAGAGATTGATATACGAGGGTGAGTCAATAAGTAACCAGCCTAACTTATTTCCGGTTGAGATCCATCTCTTCTTTTTCGATGTAATTGCCCTCTAGTGTGATGCACTTAGACCAACAGTGTTCAAGTGCCATCAGCCTAGAACTGAAAAAGTCAGGGTCCTTTCCATTGACCCACTCCTCAACTGCCGTCACGACTTCTTCATCAGACCGGAAATGAAGTCCACGGATATCCTTTTTCAAGTTTGGGAATAGGAAGAAGTCGCTAGGAGCTAGGTCAGGCGAATAGGCAGGATGTGGTATTAATTCATACCCGTTTAGCTCTACAGCATCCATTGCAACTTTGCAAATGTGGACTCTCGCATTGTCCTGTTGCAGCAAAACACCTTTAGAGAGTTTACCTCGGCGTTTTTCACGGATGGTGGTTCTCAGCTGGTCTAACAAGTTTGCATAGTACACTCCAGTTATTGTACTTCTCTTGGGTAAAAAGTCCAACATAATAACGCCTTTTGCATCCCAAAATACTGTGACCATCACCTTGCCAGCAGATGGTTGCGTAATGAACTTCTTTGGCCTCGGGGACCCAGGCCCTACCCACTGATGACTCTGAGCTTTATTCTCTGGCTCATAATAATGAACCCAAGTCTCATCTACAGTCACCAGACGTAAAAGAAAATATCTTTTGACCTAAAACGCTTCAACAAGGCACTGCATACTGATGCTCTGGTTGCCATTTGCTCATTGCTAAGGGATTTGGGGACCCAACGAGCTGTTAGCTTGAACATATCTAAACGATCATGTAAGATTGTTGAAACGCTACCATGTGAAACGCCTAATGCCTGCGCTATTTCTTCCACCTGAATTCACCTATCAGAGTATACCAGATTCCAAACTTTCTTACACATTTCTTCGAATTCCCCTACCCAGAATTTAACCTGAGCATAAGATGGTGCAGAAGACCCATAAACATCGGCTAACTCGCCATGTATTTCCTTGCCTGTTTTACCTTTTAAATACAAGTACCAAAATACAGCACGGTGCTCAACTTTAGATAAAAAGCATGCCTTTGCATCACTAGCCATGTTTGACATTCAATATCTTATTAAAGAATGATTCGATAGGTGTGCAATTTTGTACCCATGTATAAAACATATATTAAAACAAAGCATGAAAATCATGACCGTCTCGGTCCATCAGAAATGGGGTAGGCTGGTTATTTATTGACACGCCCTCATACACTGACCAACTTACTTGTTACACTGGAACATGGACCAGAAGATTGAAATTTGTAGCTATATTAAATACCACATTAGGCTTAATATAGATTCAAAGCAGATATTTAATGAATTGTGTGATATATATGGACCTCAGACCATTTCAATGCGCACAGTTTTTAGGTGGGTTAAAGCTTTTAAGGCTGGCAAATTTTCTGTTGAAGATGATACCCGTCCTGGAAGGCCTAAAACCTCTGTTACCAAGGCTAACATCGCTGCTTTAAAGATTATGGTTGAACAGGATGCGCGATTGTCTGTCAAATATATAGCTAGTTGTACTGGCATATCGGAAGGCAGTGCGCAAACAATTCTGAAAAAGCATTTGGACCTGAGAAAGGTGTGCGCTAGGTGGGTACCTCATTTGCTCACTGAGGCGCAAAAGACACAATGCCTTAAATAAGCAAGGGAACTTTTGAAAACATACAAAGGCTGTAATAGTCAGGTTATTTCTAACTTGCTAACAGGTGATGAAACCTGGGTGCACATGTTTAGCCACAAAGAAGGGCTGATAATAAGCAATGGAAGCAAAAAGATCGTAAAATGCCCATGTATTGCTAAGAGAACCACGTTCGAAAAAGATGTTGTACGCAATTTTCTTTAATACAAGTGGGCCAGTCGTTCAAGTGCCTTGTCCATCTGTTCATACAGTCACTGGCCAATTCTACAAGAATTCTGTACTGAAGAAAGTGAAAGAGTTTTACAATAAGAAATGACCAAGAAAAGGATGGTCAGGAGTCCACCTTTTACATGACAACGCCTCCTCTCATAAGTGTTAGGTTGTTAAGTCTTTTTTGGCTTCTGAAAAGGTAAAAGTTTTAAACCATCCACCTTATTCACCTGACCTGAGTCTCTGTGACTTCTTTTTATTTCCAAGGCTTAAGAAAATGCTTTCTCGAAATAAGTATATGTCTAGAAGTTTTCTTGGCAGTGCTATTTATCAGTGTCTCCAACAGATATCAAAAGAAGACTATTTATCTGCTTTTTGCGACTGGGTGAAAAGGTTACAAAAATGTGTTTCAGTAAAGGAGGAATACTTTGAAGGTTTGTAATTTTGTGTTTGTGTTGAGGTTTTACGGCCCAGTCAACCCAATGGGGTCATGTCGAGCGCGGTCAGTTTACCTAACCACACGTTTACTGGGCAGGCTTAGTCCTCTAAGCGGTTAACCAGTATTGTGCACATTCTTTCGCCAGAAACTGACAACTGCCCTTCTTGAATCAGCGGAAGGGAGAGAATGACCGTAGAAAATATTTCATGATCAATTTCCACGGAAGAATGTTGCCAACCTTGGCGGGGGTTGAACCTGCGACCTCCTGGTCTCCAGTCGGACGGCGCATCCAACTGAGCCACCAAGGCTGGCTGAAGGCGCATCCAACTGAGCCACCGAGGCTGGCTGAAGGTTTGTAATAAAAATATGTTTGATAAAACGTAGCACTGAAGTAATCCGAACCCAGTGACAAAACATTTTGCAGGACCCTCATATCTAATCTGCAGTACATCTAAGACAGTTTTTGAGAATGCAACCAAAGTGAATCATCCATAGCTGCCTTCTTCAACTAAACTGTGTTGACATTTTCCTTATTTCTCCCCAATAACACAATATAAAGGTACTCATTAGAAGCACTCATTAAAGCACTTCTAATGACTCATACCCACAACATGTTTTTGTGGAGAAATAAGAAAAACATTTATCTTATTACCACTCCCATCTAGAGCTCCATTGCGAAAACACGCCTATTCAAATAAACATAAAATTTCACCTCCAAAAACTGAAAATATTCAGATAAAAAACTCTGATATTTTTCATATTTCTGCTCAAAACATAGTTTGTGGGTACTCGTTAGAACTGCCTCAGTGAGGCAGTTCTAACAAGTACCCACAATCTATGTTTTGAGCAGAAATAAGAAAAATAATGTATACCCCTGTGAACCTCTGTTTTACTTTATATAAAAGTGGGGTTTAAGGGGGTCAAAATATAGGCATGTTTTCGTGATGACATTACTCAATTTGCAAAACCAGGAAATGAAAACAGCATAACAGAAAGTCAGAATATTCATGTTAAAACTTATTTTAGAGAGATTATATTGTTACATAATGAAGAAGATAAAAGAATATGGTACAATTATCAATGGATGCTCATGACTGACGCTTAAAGCACCATACATAACTGCAGCAGACAATATTTTGAAATAAAGATATTATTTTTTAGAGAAAATATGTCGACATTTCATGGGAACTGTCTGCCAAGCAGACATTTTACATGATGAAATGACAATACTTATTTTCTTTGAAAAATACAAAAAATTAGAATTCGGAGAATCGGATATGTTGCTTGCTTAAAGCGCCAACCATTTGATATGAAAAAAGAAAAAAAAAAAAAAAACACTGTATTCGTCCTAATAATTGCTCCTATCTCAAAAAGCAAACCCTCACTACTTTGTCTATATTTTATTAATCAAGTAAATAAAGGGCTATAATTTGACCAATTTTTTTTCCCCTGGAAAACAATAAATACTGCAAATGCCTTCTTACATTTAAGGAGACAACTCCACCAAAATTATTTTTGAATCCCATCTAAAAAGGGGTCTACTCAAAAAGGAAAAAAAAAAATGCCCTTCTAGAAAGGGGTACATTCTAAAAGGAAAAGAATTTGCTCTTAACAGGAGCTTGGTGAGCAAGAAAACAACGAGGAAGTCACAAAAATTGTAAAATGTGGCAGACAAATTACCACATGTATCCTGTCCCCTTAAAGGTTAATGCATTTCCTGTCCATATTCACTATTTGTCATTTTCTCTAAAAACTGACACGAATTGTCAAAGAGCTGTGGCTTTCAGAATATAACGATGATTCAGAAACTTCCTTCTCATATTGTCTTATTTCCTTAATCATTTACATGCTGGGTAAAAATTTCAGCAGGCAACATGCAGACATATTTAGTTTTTTATTTTTCACAAAAAACAGAATTTGACATTTTATGCAAATTGACTACTTAGCAGACAATTTACATGAAATGTCCAATTCTGTTTTCTGCAAAAAGTAAGAAAACTATCGCCAGTTTGTCGATTGTAGCATTTACGCAGTGTGTGCTAAAGGTTAAATAATTCTAAAGCTGTCCACGTCATTATCAGTTATGTGTGACAATTGTTAATATATATGCTAATTGCCAACATTGTCAGCCAAATTATTTTGCAGCAAAGCTTACAAACATAAACGAAAAGAACAAAAACATCTCTTACATAAGCTATATTTTCCTACAGACAATATTCCTTGAATTCTGTGCTATAAAAAGCAAATGACAGGCATGGCTGTAAATAAGGTGGTAACTATTGCCAATAAATGTATGTTTATGTTTATGTTACTTTTGCATCAGACCCTCATTAGGACCAACCAAATAATTGTTGGGGCTTATCACCAAATAACTGCTGGGGATTATAAATCAAATTTTTCAGATTTCCAGCAAAAATATAACTGAAAAAAAACCTAGGAAATGCCACAATCATGAAGCACAGCCTTCCCAAGGCACCAAAAAAAAGGCATCACGAAAACATGCCTATATAATTTTGACCCCCTTAAACCCTACTTTTATACAGTAAAACTGGGGTTTGCAGGGGTATAAGTTATTTTTCTTATTTCTGCTTAAAACATGGATTGTGGGTACTCATTAGAACCGCCTCACGGAGGCGGTTCTAACCAGTGCCCACAATCTATGTTTCGAGCAGAAATATGAAAAATATCACAGTTTTTGTATCTGAAAATTTTAAATTTTTGGAGGAGAAATTTTCTATATATTTGACAGGCGTGTTTTCGTAATGATAAATGAACAACAAATAATGACAAATTATCCCCCAGACTATCTTTAGATGGGGTCTACACTGTTTCCCCAAGACAATCTTCAATACATGGGGTTGATGCTTTATCCCCCCCCCCCCCCCCCCCCCCCCCCACACACACACACACCACCCCGACATTTTTTTTTTTTTTTTTTTTTTTTTTTTTTTTTTTTTGCAAGAGGCTGATGCCTTCTCCCCTGCCTGCTTTTGCTTCCTGAAGTTCAAGTAATGAGGTTAAGTCTCTTTTGGTTAGAAACCCCAAAAGAGATAGCCAAATACATTTCTGTGAAATCATTTTGAAATCAGGTCACTGGTTTAAAGGTTTTTTTTTCTATTTTTAGCTCTGGTGGCCATTTTGTTCAGCCAAGCAGAACTTTTTTTTAGCAGTTTTGGTACACTTCTGTGAAATAACTTTGAAATCAGGACACTGGCTGGGGTGGAGATGTCTTTTAAAGGTTTTTCTATTTTCAGCTCTGGCTGCCATTCTGTTCAGCAAAACAGAACCATTTTAGCAATGTTTGGTAGAGGGCCATTGGAGGAACACTTCTGGGCAAATATTTTGAAATCAGGCCATTGGCCAAGGACAAGATGTTGTTTGAAGATTTTCTATTTTTAGCTCTGGCGGCAATCTTGTTCAACAGAGCGGAACCGTTGTGGCCATCTTGGATTTCCAGTTGACACAGTTTTAGCTCATTTCGATCCAGAAATCATCCTGTTGCTATGGAGGAAGTTTAGGCTCAAGCCGACCAAAGGTTTGGGAATAGATGTCTGTGGCAGCCATCTTGGATTTTCTATCGGCTCATTTAACTAGTTGTGTCTACTAAGCGCCCTAATGCTCATCATCAAGTTTCGATTCAAATGCAATATAGAGGAGATGTCCAAAATATGAATTCTCAACATCTTTCCCATATAAATGTATAGGACCCATTGACGCAATCTTTGTTGTCAGGCAGCTGCAAGAGAAGTATCTAGCTGCCAATAAGAGACTCTACATGGCTTTCGTAGACCTGAAGATGGCGTTTGATCGAGTACCTCGGAAGGTCATCTGGTGGGCGCTGAGAAAAAACTTAGTGTGGAGGAGTGGATTGTGCGACTGGTACAGGGGATGTATGCAGATGCACGGAGCCGTGTCCGTGTTGGTGAGGGGTACAGTGAAGGGTTTGAAGTGAAGGTTGGTGTTCATCAAGGATCAGTACGCAGCCCGCTGCTCTTCATCATTGTGCTTGAAGCCTTATCACGAGAGTTCTGCTCTGGGGTCCCCTGGGAGGACCTCTATGCCGATGACCTTGTTATCATCGCTGAATCGCTTGAGGAATGTGTCAGGAGGCTCTTGACTTGGAAAGAAGCAATGGAGAAGAAAGGACTGAGAGTAAATACAGGAGAGACAAAGATCATGATCTGTGGTACGGGACTGGACCTCCTGCAGAGTTCAGGCGAGTTTCCATGCGCTGTCTGTCGCACTGGAGTGGGCAGCAACAGCATCTTCTGCAATGGCTGCAAGCACTGGGTGCACAAGAAATACAATGGGCTCAAGCGCTTGAAAAAGGACCTTGACTACAGATGTACACGGTGCCAGGGAACTGCACACCCCTTGGATGGCAGACCACAGAAGGAAGTCCAGGTCAGACCTGACAAGCTTGAGGTGGTAGCTTCCTTTTGCTACCTAGGAGACATGCTCTCAGCAGCAGGAGGCTGTGAACTTTCAACCACAACACGTGTGAAAACCTGGAAGAAGTTCAAGGATCTGCTACCAGTCCTCTCTTCACGCCACCTCTCTTTCAAAACATGTGGCCGCGTGTACAGCTCTTGTGTGCGGAGTGCAATGCTCCATGCCAGCGAGACTTGGCCATTGACAAAGCCAAACCTCCAGCGTCTGCAGCGAAATGAGAGGGCAATGATCAGACAGATCTGCAATGTCAGGCAGCAAGACATTGTCACCACCAGGTCCAATGAGCTACTTGTGTGGCTTGGCATTGAGGATCTGGACCTCATTCTGAATGAGAGAAGACTCTGATGGTATGGACATTTGGAACGCTCCAATGGTGGAGTCAAGACAGCCTTTGACATACAGGTTGATGGAAAGCGTGGGCCTGGGAGGCCCAAAATGACATGGAAGCAGCTGTCAGAGGGATTGCAGAGAGTGGAAGCTCTCGGCTATCAACCCTCATGATAGATGTACCTGGAGATCTGGGGTGAGATCTACCATGCGTGCAGCAAGCCAGCTATCTGGAAGGGGGCCCACTGATGTGGATGTTGCCCCTGTACCTGCACGTTAATGAAAAATCCGATCATGATGACCCATACAAATACATGGAGAAGCAAATTAGACCTCACCGTAAATAGGTCAAATGTCAACGTAGGACCATTACTTTAGCAATTTTAAATCTCCTGTCCCAAATGATTTGTGCAAAGAGTAGGCCCCAAGGCTTATTTGGTTCTGGAGAAGATGATTTGTAAAGGTTTTTACCATATATGGGCATGTCAGCCATCTTGGTCAGTGGACCATGACCATTTTAGCAATCTTTCAATTCCCCTTCCCAAAGGAGGCTCCTCATGAAATTTTAGCAACATTGGCCAAGAGGCTTCGGAGGAGAAGTCATTTGAAATTATCACCATTTTACCATGCAAATGTATAGGGCTTATACAAATATATATGGAAGCAAAACTGACCTTGCCGTAAAAAGGTCAACTGTCAATGTACGATCATTATTTTAGCAACTTTGGTAGACCTCCCGTCCCTGATGATTTGTGCAAAGATTCAGCCCCAAGGCATCCTCTGTTCTGGAGAAGATTTTTAAAGGTTTTTACCATATATGGGCATGGCAGCCATCTTGGTCAATGGACCGCAACCATTTTAGCGACCTTTCATTCCCTTGTCCCAAGGAGGCTCCACATGAAATTTGAGCAACATTGGCCCAGAGGCTTCAGAGGAGAAATTGTTTGGAATTCTCAACATTTTTCCCATACAAATGTATGGTGCCCATACAAATGCATTGGGAAGCAAACTTGACCTCGCCATAAAAAGGTCAAATATCAATGTACAACCATTTTTTTAGCAACTTTGGTAGACCTCCCGTCCCGATTGATTTGTGCAAAGATTCAGCCCCAAGGCATCCTGGGTTCTGGAGAAGAAGATTTTTAAAGTTTTTACCATATATGGGATAGTGGCCATCTTGGTCAATGGACAGCAACCATTTTAGCAATCTTTCCTTCCCCCAACCTAAGGAGGCTACATATGAAATTTAAGCAAATTTGGCTTAGTGGTTTCAGAGGAGGTCGTTTGAAAATGTTAATGGACAGACCGACGCATGGATGGACAGATGCACAGACGGATGGACAGATGGAAGAAGAATTGCAACAGAGGAACTGCTTTGGACTGGTCAACAGAATATCTACTGAGGGGCTTAAACCTGTTTTAGTCATGCAAAACCCTTAATTCTGAAGCAGCTCCAAATTACAAACAATCTTTTGGTCTGCACAGGGGTCCTCTTCATTGTCTATAAATCATCACAGTGAAACACATATAATCACACACACTGAGGTGAAACAAAGCAAAGAGCTCAATGGTGAGCTGGCCAGAACATGTGAAAACCACAAAGAGGACACCAAGGGCCTGACCACAGCAAATTTCATTAGCCATAGAATTTTTATGTGTTCAGAAAGTGTTATGGTTTCAATCGCTTTATCTTCCGAACAAGGGGAAACTCATTGAAGTGAAAATTTGGATAATCTGATTGGTCAAGGAGAATGGATACACTTTCAGTGAGGTGTATGTGTGTGTGTATGACGGGAGGGGGGCAGGGGGAGGGGGCTCTATCAAAATTGTTTTGTTCTCTTCTGAAAAGGGATCTATCCTAAAAGGAAAGACTTTGCTCCTCTCTTTTCAGAGTAATCTTTTTTCTCCTTGGGAGCAATTCCTTCCTTTTAGAGTAGACCCCTTTTCAGAAGGGGATTGGTGTGCAGAAAATCAAACAGGAAGTCATAAATGTTGTCTCCCTTATCAAAACTGGCAGACAATCTACCAAGTGTATCAAGTCCCCTAAAGCTGCAACAGTTTTTTTATCAATTTGTATCTTACTCCAAGTGATCCTGTAACATGGGTTGTGGGTGTGTATCGTGGGTGTACAGTATATAATGCAAATTTGCGTTGGTGGTGTGATTCTAATGAGCTACCTGAATATCCTTTGGTGTGAAACCATTTAACCCGAGTCCTGATGCCACGACCGCTTGTAATTTTCAGCCAATCAGATTACTTGATCTAGATTGTTGATATAACTTCACATATGGAATGGCAAACAGTGCAGATCCAGATCAGTTGGCTTCTTCAGAAGCCAACTGATCTGGATCTACATTGTTTGCAAAGGCAGGGTATATTGGGGTTCAGCAGGTCAAGGGTTAACCGTTTAACCACTCTATGAGCAAATTCAGCAGACAACAAATTGATACTTTTTTCTTACTTTTCCCTATAAATAAGCTTTGACATTTCATGCAAATTGAGACAATTTGCATGAAATGTCAAAGAAACTATTTCCTGGGAGAAAATATATATATATATTTTTTTTTTTTTTGCATGTCTGCTGAAATTTTACCCAGCATATTAAGCATAAATTAACAAGAGCCTCAAAGACTATAATATGTTCATCTGAGTAAAAATATCCAGTGGATTTGCTTTAGCACTTCTGAGAAACAAGAGTCGTCCTTGCAAAAGACAATCCTATTTGACCTGATATTATGTCAAATATTATCAAATTATCTCAAACAGTAAGTTATGGCCTGCACAAGATTTCCGCTTCAGAGGGTATAAGTACATAACGAAGAAAGTGAGAGTTGTCTCTCTTGCACACGACATGTCTACTGGTCCTCCTCTTTATCCCTACCAAATACGAAAGCAATCCACTGAAGAATAAAGGTAACATATAACTTTGAAAAAAGGTTAACCAAAAGGTAAACCTTGGACATCAATGGAGATAAGTAGGTAACGGAGAAATTAAGTTGTCTCTCTTGCATACCACACACCTACTGATCCTCCTCTTCATCCCTACCAAATATAAAAGCAATCCACTGAAGAATAAAGGCAACATAACTTCGAAAAAAAAGTTAACCGAACAGTAAACCGTCAGGGGAGATCAGAACATAATGAAAAAGTGAGAGTTGTCTCTCTTGCATGTGACACGCCTACTGGTCCTCCTCTTCATCCCTACCAATTATGAAAGCAATCCACTCAAGAATAAAGGTAACATATGATGGAAAAAAGGTTAACCAAAAGGTTAACCTGGGAAGATACCAGATACCCACCTACCCACCTGCCCGCCCACCAGGACATCGCTATTTTAAAAGACAGGTATTTATTTTTTTATTTTTTTTTTTAAATGTCAAAAAGTGTCAAAAAATAATTTATTAATTAGGTTTTCAAACACAGTTATGTGTTTTGCAAATGTCCACATGCATTAACTTCTTGTCTGGGCTCTATCTCAAAATACCCTTTAGAATATTCTGATGGCATGAGGGCCATTCACTATATATTAACATATTTACCATCACCCTTTAATTCTTCTTTTCCGCATTATCACCACTGAAGTAAATGCATTTTGTTCAACAATGTTCCAGAGCCAAAAGTCTGATAGAAGGGAGGGGGTTCTTCTCACCACTGAAGTTGATGCACTTTGTTCAACAATGTTCCAGAGCCAAAAGTCTGATAGAAGGGAGAGGGTTCTTCTCACCACTGAAGTTGATGCACTTTGTTCAACAATGTTCCAGAGCCAAAAGTCTGATAGAAGGCAGGGGGTTCTTCTTGTTCCAGAGCCAAAAGTCTGATTGAAGGGAGGGGGTTCTTCTCACCACTGAAGTTGATGCACTTTGTTCAACAATGTTCAAGGGCCAAAAGTCTGATATAAATGAGGGGTTATTTATACACAAAAAAAAAACTCTCAATAAACACAAGAGGGCTGTGCATGCTTCAATATGCAAGTGAAGTGTCTAGGTGGCCAATAGTCTGTGCTCCTGACCTGGGATAATGCGGTCCTGGGTTGGAATCCCACTGGAGGGAATTCATTTTATGACTGTAAGGTGCATCATTTCACAGAGCCTTTCATTATCACCCTTTGATCATATGATTCAAGTAATGCTGAAAGGGACGTAAATCACCAAATCATAATCATGCACCAAATCATAATCATCATCATGATCAATGTGCAATTAATTTTGGCACAATACAATCAGGATGCAGACAATTAAACTGAGGGGTTTGTCTTAGTTCAAGTTTTAAGGCCCAGTCAATCCATTAGGGTCATGTCTAGCTGGTCCGTTTACCTAACCATACTTCTTCTTGGGCAGGCTTAGTCCTTGATGTTAACTAGTACTTGTGCACGTTCTTCCCCAGAAACTGACAAATGCCCTTCTTAAATCAGCACAAGGAGAGAATGCCTTAGAAAATATATCATGATCAGTCTCTACGAAAAAATGTTGCCAGACCCAGAGGAGATCAAACCCGCAACCTTCTGATCACCGGTCAAACGCACATCCTACTGAGCCACCGAGGCCAGCATCAAACTGAGGAAATTATTACTTCAACGGGTGAAACATGGGTTAACCAGTACCACCCAGAAACCAAAGAACAAAGTAAACAATAGACTAGCCATGGTTTACCTTGTCCCAAAATGTTCAAGACCAAGCTCCGAGATTATAAACTTTTTTTATGCTCAACTCAGCTGAGCATGAAATTTGTCCTGCTAACAAATCTCAAATTACTAATAACTGCAAATTCTTTCTTGCTAAACATATGCTAGCTGTGCATGAAAATTTATCTGCTAATAAATATAAGAATGGCAACTATTGGTGGCATTTTCATATCTATTTGTAGAGAAAATTTCATGCTCAGCTGAGTTGAGCATGAAAACATTTTATAACCTCGGGCCAAGTCTTTGGCTGGCAAAGTCAAAGTGACAATCTTTTGGGGCGCTGAGGGGTTTTTGCTTAGTGATTACCTGCCATGTGGCCAAACTCTTGTTAGGACAATACTACATACTCAGATGTCTTGGACATTTATGCACGCTCATTGCAAAAAGGCACAGAAAGGTCATGAACGGTGCTCCTCCAATGCCAGAGAGATTACCTGTTAACTTGCAGTTGACACAGTGAAGTGTTAAGGTTCAATTTTGCCTCAGTCCCTATTCACCAGACCTGGCTCTTACCAACTACATTCTCTTGACAAACTTGGAAAAAAAACTGCATGGATGCCATTTCTGGTCCAGTCCAGTGATGCCCTCCAAACAGCAGTTGACTGATGGTTGTGTGAACAACCCAACAGTTTGTATCAGAACAGACTTTGGGCCCTCAACCATTACCATTCTCTGAGCAAATTCAGCAGATGTCAAACTGATGATACTTTTCTTGTTTTTCCCAGAAAATAGCATTTGACATTTCATGAAAGAAGACAATTTGCATGAAATGCCAAATCCTATTTTCCAGAAAAATAAGAAAAATATTTCAAAATGTCATCCGCTAAAATTTTTACATAGTATGTTAATGCTTAACACTCTGGAAAAAACTTCAAGCAGACGACATACTGAAATATTTTTCTTAATTTTCCAAGAAAACAGGATTTGGTGTTTCATGCAAATTGTCTCCAATGGAGGCAATATGCATGAAATGTCAAATCCTGTATTCTGGAAAAATAGAACAATATTTCAAAATGTCATCTGCTAAAATTGTTTACCCAGCATGCTAAGTGTTAAAATTGGAATTAAATGTCATGCTTTTGAAAATGACAGACTCACTAGGTGCCTTCAACTACATTTGGGAACAAAGATAAAATTCTACAAACAGGAAATAAATAAAAACCTGCAAGCAGATGTTTTCTGGTATAAACAATCAGCACACTGATGATGTGTTGGGAACCAACTGAGTATGCTAATGACATAATTAGTAAATGACAGATGATGAGTGGTCATTCACAGTTCTCATTCACATTGGACTTCTAATGATTTCATTAAACGGGCCACGCCTTGCGAAAATGTTTTGTCGGGTATATGCAGACAGCTAAAGCCCAGATCAGCCTGCACATCTGCACCATCTGATCAGGGCCTTCACTGTCCACTAACAGAATCACTGGATACTAAAGAATGTATGGAGAAAAAAGGGTCAGATGACAAATTGTGCATGCACAGGATAATCTGAATCTTGCATTTTGCGCCTGCTCATGGGCACTTTTTCGCTTGACACAGCCCATATGACATGTAAGATAAGAAAAGGACATACCTAGCTCCAGATAAGGCCCTTTTTTCAACCGAAAAATATTGATATTTTTCTTATTCATCACGAAAACATGCCTACGTAATTTTGACTCCCTTAAACCCAACTTTAAATAGTAAAACTGGGGATTACAGGGGTATACATTATTTTTCTTATTTTTGCTCAAAAACAAGTTGTGGTTACTCATTAGAAGAGCCTCAGCAAGGCCCTTGTATTGAGTACCCACAACATATGTTTTTGTGGACAAATAAGAAAAAATGAATGTGGATACCCCCTTTTATCTGGAGTTATGGACATACCTTCAGATTTTTTTCTTTTTTTTTTTTTGAGAAGGGATATGAGGTTTGAAGTTTATTAACCCTTAAAGCGCCAATCACAACTATAGTCGTCTGCTTTGTCATCTGCTTGTCATTTTAAAAGTTGTTTTTGCAACAGTGTGGACCCAGATCAGACTGCTCCTTTAGGAGCAGTCTGATCTGGGTCCACACTGTTTGCTGTATGCAAAACTAGGTTTGAAAAGTCTGCAAGAATATTCAGCAGACAACATAAACAGACGACATTTTCAGATGCATTTTTCTTGGCACTTTAAGGGTTAATACCTCCAGTTGAAGAGAGAACTTAGCAGGGGAGATAAAAAAAAGTAACATTCTCTGTAGCGTAATGGTTAGCACATCAACTTTCTAAGCAGGTCGTGGATTCAATCCCCAAGGCAGGCATACATTTTTGCCCAACAATTTTTTTTTAATTTATTTCTTTTTTTTTATTATTATTATTAATTTACAACTTATGATCACACTAGCCATCATAGTCAATATTTTTTATTCCATTCCAATGTTTGAGTTATAATCTGGACTGAATCATGCTTTACCACCTGCTTTTGTATAAAAAAAAAAAAAATCAGATCTCTTCAAGAAACAAAAAATAAAAAAATCATATTCACATATCATATCATATCATATTATCATAATCGATTTTTGATTAACGTGCAGGTTGTGTTGAGGTTTTACGGCCCAGTCAACCCAATGGGGTCATGTCAAGCGCGGTCAGTTTACCTAACCACACGTTTACTGGGCAGGCTTAGTTCTCTAAGTGGTTAACCAGTATTGTACACATTCTTTCACCAGAAACTGACAACTGCCCTTCTTAAATCAGTGGAAGGGAGAGAATGACCGTAGAAAATATTTCATGATCAATCTCCATGAAAGAATGTTGCCGACCTCGGCGGGGGTTGAAACCGAGACCTCCTGGTCTCCAGTCAGATGGCTCATCCAACTGAGCCACCGAGGCCAGGTAGGGGGGCAACATCCACACCCCTTCCAGATAGCTGGCTTGATGCACACATGGCAGATCTCACACCAGATCTCAATTCTATTCTAGTGCTTGCCATGAAAGATTTTGGAACAACTGTTTTTACGGGATCACCTGTGCTAGCTGACATCCCAACTCGGTTCTTTTACGGCATCTGAGCATGCACGCCGTTCCCGCACTAGGGCAGTGTGCTTTGCCATTGTCCTTATAAAGAAAAGGATCATCTGCCAAACCTCAATAGCTAGAACATCAAACCATCAGTCTGAGATGATTGCTGCCTAGCTCTGCCACCCAGGTTGTGGCAGCCTCATAACCCTGAAGGTGGGGAGGCAACTGTGATAGAAGGCAGCCTAACATTCCCACACTCATGTTGAGTGTCACAGCTGGATGCAGTTTTACATCATACCCAGGACATTCACAGCTGGATGCAGTTTTACGTCATACCCAGGACATTCATACCCAGGACATGAAAAATGCATAAAAACTAGAGCAGTGTTTTGGGAGGAAAATGTATGTCCCCCTCCCACCAGTTTGAATAGACATATTGTTAAAATAGATTGTATCTATAATAAACTCAATGTCACAATATACCTATATGTAAGTTTGGTCAAAATTCATCCATTCCTCAATGAGATAGGGTGCCGACAAGCCATTTTCTAAAATCATAGCCCTTGTGTAACCTTGAAAATGGGATCAAGGTCACAAAACAAGAGGACCACTTACTGTTGAAGATTCAGCCAAGTTCATTGCTCTAAGATTTATGTATAAATTTTATAGCCCTGCCCCCATCACCCCACCCCCTCCCCCACCTCCCCCAACACACCAAGCCATGTTTTTTTCTTTTTAACACATCATGACTTGACTTAATCTTGAAAGAAGGTCACCAAAGGAACATTTCTGCCAAGTTATTTTGAAATTGGTCCAGTGGTTTCTGACAAAAAGATGTTTACAGTGTTTTATATCGCTATAAAGCCCTACCCCCTAATGGCCATTTTTTTTTTTTTTTTTTTTTTTTTTTTTTGACGAATCATGACAGCTTTAACAAACTTGGTACAGGGTAACCAAAGGAACATTCCTGCCAAGTTAAACTGAAATCAGTTCAGTGGTTTCTGACAAGAAGATTATTAAAGTTTTCTATTTAGATCTATAGGGAAAATAAGCCCCACCCCCTAGCAGCCATGTTGTTTGACAAATCAGGATTGCTTGAACATTCTTGGTAGAAGGTTACTAAAGCATTATTGAAATCAGTCAGGAGGTATTTGACAAGAAGAATTTTAAAGTTTTATATACAGATATATATGGAAAATAACTACCCCCCCCCCCCCCCCCCCCCACCCCTGGGGGCCATGTTTTTTGACGTATCGTAAAGGCTTGAACAATCTTGGTAGAGGGTCACAAAAGCAACATTCCTGCCAAGTTACATTGAACTCGGTCCAACGGTTTCTTAAAAGAAGATTTTTAAAGTTTTTTATATAGATATATAGGGAAAATAGGCCCCGCCCCCTAGTGGCCATGCTTTTTGACGAATCACGATTACTTGAACAATCTTGGTACAGGGTCACCATGGAAACATTTTTGCCAAGTTATAATGAAATTGGTCCAGTGGTTTCTGACAAGAAGATTTTTCAAGTTTTCTATAAAGATATATAGGGAAAATAAGCCCCACCCCCTGAAGGCCATGTTTTTTGACAAATCCAAATGGCTTGAACAATCTTGGTACATTTTCACCAAAGGAATATTTCTGCAAAATTATATAGCAATTGGTCCAGTGGTTTCTGACAAGAAGATTTTTTAAGTTTTCTATATAGATATATAGTGAAAATGAGCCCCGCCCCCTGGCGGCCATGTTTTTTGACAAATCCAAATGGCTTGAACAATCTTGGTAGAGGGTCACCAAAGGAACATTTCTGCAAAATTATATGGAAATCGGTCCAGTTGTTTCTGACAAGAATATTTTTTAAGTTTTCTATATAGATATATAGGGAAAATAAGCCCCGCCCCCTGGCGGCCATGTTTTTTGACAAATCCAAATGACTTGAACAATCTTGGTAGAGGATCACCAAAGGAACATTCCTGCAAAATTATATTGAAATCGGTCTAGTGGTTTTTGACAAGAAGTTTTTTTAAGATTTCTATATAGATATATAGGGAAAATAAGCTCCGCCCCCTGGCGGCCAGGTTTTTTTGATGAATCCAAATGGCTTGAACAACCTTGGTAGAGGATCACCAAAGGAACATTTCTGCAAAAGTATATGGAAATCGGTCTGGTGGTTTCTGACAAGAAGATTTTTTAAGTTTTCTATATAGATATATAAGGAAAATAAGCCCCACCCCCTGGCGGCCATGTTTTTTGATGAATCCAAATGGCTTGAACAATCTTGGTAGAGGATCACCAAAGGAACATTTCTGCAAAATTATATTGAAATCGGTCTAGTGGTTTCTGACAAGAAGATTTTTAAAGTTTTCTATATAGATATATGGGGAAAATAAGCTCCGCCCATGGCAGCCATGTTTTTTGACGAATCCAAATGGCTTGAACAATCTTGGTAGAAACATTCCTGCAAAATTATATAGAAATCGGTCCAGTGGTTTCTGACAAGAAGGTTTTTCAAGTTTTCTACATAGATATATAGGGAAAATAAGCCCTGCCCCCTGGCGGCCATGTTTTTTGACAAATCCAAATGGCTTGAACAATCTTGGTAGAGGATCACCAAAGGAACATTCCTGCAAAATTATATTGAAATCGGTCCAGTGGTTTCAGACAAGAAGATTTATCAAGTTTTCTATATAGATATATAGGGAAAATAAACCCCGCCTCCTGGCGGCCCTGTTTTTTGAAGAATCCAAATGGCTTGAACAATCTTGGTGGAGGATCATCAAAGGAACATTTCTACAAAATTATTTGGAAATAGGTCCAGTGGTTTCTGACAAGAAGATTTTTTAAGTTTTCTATATAGATATATAGGGAAAATAAGCCCCGCCCCCTGGCGGCCATGTTTTTTGACGAATCCAAATGGCTTGAACAATCTTGGTAGAGGATCACCAAAGGAACATGTTTGCAAAATTATATTGAAATCGGTCCAGTGGTTTCTGGCAAGAAGATTTTTAAAGTTTGTTTGTTTGTGTTGAGGTTTTATGGCCCAGTCAACCCAATGGGGTCATGTCGAGCACGGTCAGTTTACCTAACCACACGTTTACTGGGCAGGCTTAGTCCTCTAAGCAGTTAACCAGTACTGTGCACATTCTTTCGCCAGAAACTGACAACTGCCCTTCTTGAATCAGCGGAAGGGAGAGAATGACCGTAGAAAATATTTCATGATCAATCTCCACGAAAGAATGTTGCTGACCTCGGCGGGGGTTGAACCCACGACCTCCTGGTCTCCAGTTGGACGGCGCATCCAAATGAGCCACCGAGGCCGGCATTTTTAAAGTTTTCTCTATATAGATTATATTGGGAAAATAAGCCCAGCCCCCTGGCAGCCATGTTTTTTGACGAATCAAAATGGCTTGAACAATCTTGGTAGAGGGTCACCAAAGGAACATTTCTGCAAAATTATATGTAAATCGGTACAGTGATTTCTGACAAGAAGATTTTTTAAGCTTTTAGTTAAAAAATCTATTTTTAGCTCCTGTGACCTGGATATGCAATGGACCGAAACCATTTGAACAACTTTGAAAGAGGACCAACCAAGGATCATTCTTGTGAAGTTTGGTCAAATTCCAATCAGTGGTTTAGGAGGAGATGTTGTTTAAAGATTGTGGATGACGACGACGCCGGTGCCGCCGGTGCCGCCGCCACCGCCGACGGACGGTGAGTGATCACAATACCTCACCTTGAGCCTTCGGCTCAGGTGAGCTAAAAATCTAATCAGTTCTTGTCTCTGTCTCAACAATATAGCTGTGCAAGTTTGGTCAAAATCCATCCATTCATTCAGCAGATAACTTGCAGGCAAGCCATTATCCAACAATCTGAGCCCACCTGTGACCTTGAAAATGGGGTCAAGGTCACCAAAATAAAATCAGTTATTTTCCATGCCACAACAATTTGGCTGTGCAAGTTTAGTTAAAATCCATCCATTCCTTCAAGAGATACAGTGCAGACAAGCCATTTTCCAACAATCTAAGCCCTGGTGTGATCTTGAAAATGGGGTCAATGTCACCAAAATCTAATCAGTTCTTTTCCATGTCCCAAAAATATAGCTTGCAAGTCTGGTCGAAATCTACTCATTCCTTCAGGAGACAAGGTGCAGACAAGCCATTTTCCACCAATATAAGCCTTAGTGTGACCTTGAAAATGGGGTCAAGGCCGTCAGAATCTAACCAGTTCTTTTCCATGTCTCAACAATTAAGATGTAGAAGCTTGGTCAAAATCCATTCATTCTTTTAAGAGATAGAGTGCAGACAATTTTCCAACAGATCTAAGCCCTCCCATGACCTTGAAAATTAGGTCAAGGTCACCCAAATCTAATCAGTTCTTTTCCATGTCTCAACAATATAGCTGTACAAGTTTGGTCAAAATCTATTCATTCCTACAAGAGATAGGGTGCGGACAAGCCATTTTCCAACAATCTAAGCCCTCCTGTGACCTTGAAAATGGGGTCAAGGTCACCAAAATCTAATCAGTTCTTTTACATGTCCCAGCATTGTAGATGTGCACGTTTGGTCAAAATCTATTCATTCCTACAAGAGATAGGGAGCAGACAAGCCATTTTCCAACAATCTAAGCCCTCCTGTGAACTTGAAAATGAGGTCAAGGTCATCAAAATCAAATCAGTTCTTTTGCATGTCCCAGCAATATAGATGTGCAAGTTTGGTTAATATCTATTCATTCCTTCAATAGATAGGATGCGGACAAGCCGTTTTCCAACAATCTAAGCCCTCCTGTGACCTTGAAAATGGGGTCAAGGTCACCAAAATCTAATCAACATTTTTCCCCCTCCCAATGATATATTTGTGTAAGTTTGGCTAAAATATGTCCATTCAATAAGGAGATAGAGTGCGGACAACAGGCTACTCCAACGCCGACGGGATCCGCACTAAAAACAATATGTCCACCCTCCCCCATGGTGGGGGGACATAAAAAGTGTCTGGTACTTATACTATTGGCAGCTGTTATTCTCAAAGTCTTCTTGTTTGTACAATTTTTTGAACAAAACAAAAAAAAAAAAAAAATGCTGACATTTTTCTTTTTTTCTCCAAATGTCTCCAACTGTCTGTCCAAATATTATGGGCAAATATGATAGCAGACCAACTTAACCAAGAAAATACCCACACAAAAAAGTGACAATAATTTGTCTGAATAAGGAAAATCAACACTTCCGATCTGGTCAGTGTATTAACTTCTAGCACTCTTCTAGGCAAATTCAGCAGACGACAAATTGTCACATTTTTTTTTATTTTTTCACAAAAATAGGGTTTGACATTTCATGCAAACTGTCTCCTCAGGAGACAGTTTGCATGAACTGTCAAATCTTATTTTCTTGAAAACTAAGAAAAAATGTTTTAAAATGCCATCTGCTGAAATTTTACCCAGCTGGCAAAGTGTTAATACCCAGACGCTTTTATGATTATGTCCACCACAAATAGTCTACAAGGTCTCTAATGCAGTTAGGAACAGTTGTAGTTGCAAATTTGGAGTTATAACAGTAAACAGATGGTAAATTATTTCACTTGGCAGACAACAAAACAGTTCATCACATCTTTAAGAGCTATTAAAGAAGGAATTATACAGTCTGAGAGGAGCGGAGGCCCCGTGAGATCAAACAAGATCTGTCGACCATAGTTACACTTAGTTTTTGGACAGATAAGCTTGAGTAAACAGTGTATACCCAGATCAGATGCCACATAATTTGGCATCTGATCAGGGTCTACACTGTTTGCCATTCCTTCAGCAATTTGATACACTCGAAGTGGTAGTAACAGGGACATTTAAATTTTAGACAAGTATGGTAAAGGAGTTAGGGTGTCTGAAAAATCAGAATAAAGATGGTATCTTAGTCAAGGAGTTGGTTTCTTTTCTGCCTACAACATGACTAGTATTCTGCTGATCAGTTCAATTGTGGCTTGCTACCATGGAATACTTAAAGTACAGAATTTACTGTAATAACCTAAGTTGGGACAGATAGACTTTTTCAAATAGTGTAGTCACATCAGATGCCACAAAACTAGGCATCTGATCAGGGTCTACAAGGTCTGCCAAACATACAGCAATATTTTAGACACAGCAACAGGTAGCAGAATTGAATATTTCACCCCGGTCCATACCTTGCCTTTGCAAACAGTGTAGATCCAGTTCAGTTGGCTTCTAAGAAGCGAACTGATCAGGATCTGCACTGTTTGCCCTTCAGTACATGAACTTATATCATCAATCTGGATCAAGTAATCTGATTGGCTGAAAATTATAGGTGGGCAAGGGTTAAAATTAAAGTCCAGTATGGTAAGTAGATAAGGTGTCCCAATATTCAGATTAAATACAGTATCCCGAATATTCCAACAGCTTGTCTCCTTACCAAAGTCTTATCCTAAAATTTCAACAAAATTTTACAACCTGTAAATGTATATGCCTAACATTGCAGGAAAAATAGCGAATTGTGTACCGTAATAACCCTAAGTATTGGGACAGATAGGCCTTTGCGAACAGTTAACCATTGTCCTGCTGAATAAGTTAAGAAGCCACACCCACTTCTAATTTTCAGCCAATCAGATTGCTTGATCAAGGTTGTTGATATAAATTCACATACTGAATGGCAAATAGTGCAGATGCAGATCAGTTGGCTTCTTCAGAAGCCAACTGATCTGGATCTACACTGTTTGCAAAGGCAGGGTATATCCGGGTTCAGCAGGACAAGGGTTAAGACCCAGATCAGATGCCGCAGAATGTGACGTCCGATCAGGGTCTACACTGTTTGCCATATATATACAGCAATATTTCGGATACATCATGTAGTAGAATAGACTATCTAGGAAAAGCGTGGTATGTAGATATGGTGTCCTAATATTTAGGGTATATATGGTAATCCTGATCTGATGCTGCATCCTGCAGCACATCACGAAAACATGCCTATATAATTTTGATCCCCTTAAACCCCACTTTTATATAGTAAAATTGGGATTTACAGGGGTATACATTATTTTTTCTTATTGCCGGCCTCGGTGGCTCAGTTGGATGCACCGTCCCACTGGAGACCAGGAGGTTGCGGGTTCAACCCCCGCCGAGGTCAGCAACATTTTTTTCGTGGAGATTGATCATGAAATATTTTCTACGGTCATTCTCCCCCTTCTGCTGATTCAAGAAGGGCAGTTGTCAGTTTCTGGCGAAAGAATGTGCACAATACTGGTTAACCGCTTAGAGGACTAAGCCTGCCCAGTAAACGTGTGGTTAGGTAAACTGACCACGCTTGACATGACCCCATTGGGTTGACTGGGCCGTAAAACCTCAACACAAACAATTTTTCTTATTTCTGCTCATAAACATAGATTGTGGGTACTCATTAGAACCGTCTCGTTAAGGCAGTTCTAACGGGTACCCACAATCTCTGTTTTGAGCAGAAAGATGATAAAATAAAAAAAAAATTATATGAAAAATTTCAACTTTTGGTGGTAAAATTCTCAATATATTTGAATAGGCGTGTTTTCGTAATGATATAATTTGAGTCTAAACTGTTTGTTCAAATACTTTATATTCATATGTTTAGTACAGTCTACTAAAATGAAGCACTATATACCATATTTACCATATGTGTTTGGACAGACAGTCCTGAGCAAACAGTATAGACCCAGACGAGGTGCTGCAGAATGTGGCGCCACATCAGGGTCTACACTGTTTGCCACTCATCGAGCAATTTTTAAACACAACTTCTGATAGTAAATTGTACTTGTTCAAATTTTAGAACAAGTATGCTAAGGAGTTGAGTTGTCCAAATACTTAGAGTAAATATGATACAGCTTTTTGTTCCCAATGAAAAACAATGTCAAATGTTCTCTGACAGCAAACTTTAACCCTTGTCATGCTGATTAAGTTAAGATGCCACACCCACTTCTAATTTTCAGCCAATCAGATTACTTGATCCAAATTTTTTATATAAATTCACATACTTAATGGCAAACAATGAAGATCCAGATCAGAAGCCAACTGATCTGGATCTACACCATTTGCAAAGGCAGGGTATATCCAGGTTCAGCAGGACTAGGGTTATTAACACTTGTCCTGCTGAACCAGATATGCCCTGCCTTTGCAAACAGTGTAGATCCAGATCAGTTGGCTTCTGAAGAAGCCAACTGATCTGGATCTGCACTGTTTGCCATTCAGTATTTCAATTCATGTCAAGAAAATGGATCAAGTAATCTGATTAGCTGAAAATTAGAAGTGGGTGTGGCATCTTAATTTATTCAGCATCATAAGGGTTAACTCCCACATATGAAGAAAAATATTTCCTATTACTCATGATACTCCTCACAATTGCATGAATGAAATAATATATAAATAGAAGAAGGCTTAATTTAACCCTTGTCCTGCTGAATAAATTAAGATGCCATACCCACTTCTAATTTTCAGCCAATCAGATTAATAGATCCAGATTTTTGCTATAAATTCACATACTTAATGACAAACAGTGCAGATCCAGATCAGTTGGCTTCTTCAGAAGCCAACTGATCTGGATCTACACTATTTGCAAAGGCAGGGTATATCCAGGTTCAGCAGGACAAGAGTTAAAAATGTTTAATGTTTTTCTTCATCCAGTTCAAGCTAAAAATCTGAATTTCAAAGGATATTTTGGGAACCAAACAAAATGAAATCACCCAACTTTTTTAACCTAATTCCATGGAATAGGAAATAGAGCATGGGAGTACCATGGGATGTGAAAAAGAGTAGAGGGATGCAGAGTGCTGAAGTCTGATTGGGCTTGCATGTATGTGGGCAGACCTGACCCAGAAAACCCCAGGTTCCCAAACTTTATTGAGAACATAATTCCAGACTTTTTCCAGGTTTTCAAGAGGATTTCCCGGTAAATATTAATGAGGCAAATATTAATGCAAATATAGCAACATTTTTCAAGCTTTCTTAATTCGATATCCCTCTTCCACAGGTCTTTCACATCTGATGATGCCATAATTAATCATCATAACCAGATACTTGTAATCCACACCACAGATTGACAAAAATCTTTTTTTTTTTCTGTGACAAGAAATACCAAATTTACTCTAAATATTGAGACATTTTAACTCCTTACCAACTTGCCCTATAATTTGAAAAATTCTGTTCCTCTACCCTTTGATGTGTTTACAATATTGCTGGATGAGTGGCAAATAGTGCATCAAGAAAACATGCCTTTATAATTTTGACCCCCTTAAACCCCACTTTTATATAGTAAAACTGGGGTTTACAGGTGTATACATTATTTTTCTGAATTCTGCTCAAAAACATATATTGTAGGTACTCCTTAGAACCGCCTCATCAAGGCAGTTCTAACGAGTACCCACAATCTATGTTTTGAGCAGAAATATGAAAAATATTACAATTTTTATCTGAAAATTTTCATATTTTGGTGGTAAAATTTTCAGTATATTTAAATAGGCGTGTTTTCATAATGGTAGACCCTAATCAGAACCACATTCTGTGGCATCTGATCTCAGTCTTAACTCTTTGCTTAGGCCTGTCTGTCCCAATAGGTAGTGTTATTACAGTACTTAACAGTTAACCCTTGTCATGCTGAATATATTTAATTGCCACGCCCACTTCTAATTTACAGCCAATCAGATAATTTGATCCAAATTTTTTATATAAACTCGCATACTTAATCGTAAACAGTGCTGATTCAGATCAGGTAGCTTCTTCAGAAGCCAACTGATCTGGATCTTTACTGTTTGCAAAGGCAGGGCATATCCGGGTTCAGCAGGAGTAGGGTTAATCTCTGCCTGCTTTGTTTGCTCCGAAAGTTTTAACAAGAGGACCATGATGGTCCTACATCGCTCACCTGAGCACACAGATTTGCACTGCTCTAAGATTTATGAATAAATTTTATAGCCTTGCACCCCCCCCCCCCCCCCCCCCCCCCCCCCCCCCCCAAACACACAAGGCCATGTTTTTGACTTTTTAACACATCATGACTTGACTTAATCTTGAAAGAAGGTCACCAAAGGAACATTTCTGCCAAGTTATTTTGAAATTGGTCCAGTGGTTTCTGACAAAAAGATGTTTACAGTGTTTTATATCGCTATAAAGCCCTACCCTCTAACGGCCATTTTTTTTTTTTTTTTTTTGACGACGACTCATGACAGCTTGAATAAACTTGGTAGAGGGTAACCAAAGGAACATTCCTGCCAAGTTAAACTGAAATCAGTTCAGTGGTTTCTGACAAGATTTTTAAAGTTTTCTATTTAGATCTATAGGGAAAATAAGCCCCACCCCCTAGCAGCCATGTTTTTTGACAAATTGCTTGAACATTCTTGGTATAGGGTTACTAAAGCATTATTGAAATCAGTCAGGAGGTATTTGACAAGAAGAATTTTAAAGTTTTCTATACAGATATATATGGAAAATAAGCCCGCCCCCTGGGGGCCATGTTTTTTGATGTATCATGAAGGCTTGAACAATCTTGGTAGAGGGTCACAAAAGCAACATTCCTGCCAAGTTACATTGAACTCGGTCCAACGGTTTCTTAAAAGAAGATTTTTAAAGTTTTTTATATAGATACATAGGGAAAATAAGCCCTGCCTCCTAGCGGCCATGTTTTTTGAGGAATCACGATTACTTGAACAATCTTGGTACAGGGTCACGATAGAAACATTTTTGCCAAGTTATAATGAAATTGGTCCAGTGGTTTCTGACAAGAAGATTTTTCAAGTTTTCTATAAAGATATATAGGGAAAATATGCCCCACCCCCTGGCAGCCATGTTTTTTGACAAATCCAAATGGCTTGAACAATCTTAGTAGAGAATCACCAAAGGAACATTTCTGCAAAATTATATTGAAATCAGTCCAGTGGTTTCGGACAAGAAGATTTTTAAAGTTTACTATATAGATATATTGGGAAAAAAAGCCCCGCCCCCTGGCGGTCATGTTTTTTGACAATCCAAATGGCTTGAACAATCTTGGTAGAGGATCACCAAAGGAACATTCCTGCAAAATTATATGGAAATCGGTCCAGTGGTTTCTGACAAGAAGATTTTTAAAGTTTTCTACATAGATATATAGGGAAAATAAACCCCGCCCCCTGGCGGCCATGTTTTTTGACGAATCCAACTGGCTTGAACAACCTTGGTAGAGGATCATGAAAGGAACATTTCTGCAAAAGTATATGGAAATAAGTCCAGTGGTTTCTGACAAGAAGATTTTTTAAGTTGTCTATATAGATATATAGGGAAAATAAGCCCCGCCCCCTGGCGGCCATGTTTTTTGACGAATCCAAATGGCTTGAACAATCTTGGTAGAGGATCACCAAAGGAACATTTCTGCAAAATTATATTGAAATGGGTCCAGTGGTTTCTGACAAGAAGATTTTTAAAGTTTTCTATATAGATAATATAGGGAAAATAAGCCCTGCCCCCTGGTGGTCATGTTTTTTTGACAAATCCAAATGGCTTGAATAATCTTGGTAGAGGGTCACCAAAGGAACATTTCTGCAGAATTATATGGAAATAGGTCCAGTGGTTTATGACAAGAAGATTTTTTAAGTTTTTAGTTTAAAAAATCTATTTTTAGCTCCTGTGACCTAGATATGCAATAGACCAGAACCATTTGAACAACTTTGAAAGAGGACCAACCAAGGATCATTCCTGTAAAGTTTGGTCAAATTCCAATCAGTGGTTTAGGAGGAGATGTTGTTTAAAGATTGTGGATGGACGGACATCGGCGACGACGACAGACGGTGAGTGATCACAATACCTCACCTTGAGCTTTTGGCTCAGGTGAGCTAAAAATATACAAATATCATTATAGTGAATATTTGCCAAGAATTGAAGCAAAACAGCTCTGAAGCATTGGAGTTACTTCCCTTGCAGCTGATGGCCTTTACACCAATTATTTACCGAGTCCTGTCAAACTAATCACCAAAATTTCTTCCTGGGTTTCCATAGTATGGACGCTAAATCTTGGTATCTTCCCAACCGGGAACTGTGGTTTTCATATTCCGGACTTTTTCCTGTTTTCCCGGTAGCCTGGGAACCCTGAAACCCAGACCTGGGACTGATTTTTCCCCAATGTAGGTCATGATGACTTACTTTCCTCTGAAGTGAACTGGGATGAATGTAGTGCTGAACTAAGGAGGACTTGCATGCAAGGGAGTGGACACAGGATCTTTAATCCCAGAACCAGACAAAGGATCTAATTTCGCAAAAGGTCATGGTGAACTAGCCTTGTAGGAGATGAAATGCTGTGGTGTGATGCATGCTAGGAAGAAATCTTGCTGGGAGCCCAGATACAATGTTTGTTTGAGTTGGGAGTTTCATGGACCATTCAACACTGGTTGTCGTGTTGAGCTAGTCAGTTAGCCTACCTATACTCACTTTTTCTTGCTGCAATAAGTTGTTAAATGAAATATGATAACCTTGATTAAATACATGATCAGTGTATACTGTGATCAATATCATTATTGCATCTGTGAGATATGGTCGTAATGATTATTGCGACTAATTGGTTATTGCATAGTTTTAGAATTCTACCCCAATAGCTCCAAATTTAACCCTTAAAACGTCAAGAAAACCTGCATCTGAAAGTGTCGTCTGTTTATTTCGTCTGCTGAATATTCTTGCAAACTTTTCAAACCTATTTTTGCATACAGGCAAACAGTGTGGACCCAGATCAGACTGCTCCTCTAGGGGCAGTCTGATCTGGGTCCACACTGTTTGCAAAAATGACTTTTAAAATCACAAGCAGATGACAAAGCAGACGACAATTGTTGTGATTGGCAGTTTAAGGGTTAAAACTATACAATAAGCTATACTAAAACACAGACATTCACCAGTAACTGACAACTGCTCTTCTTGAATTGGCAGAAGGGGACAAATACACAGAAATGATTTCTTGTTCAATCACAATGAAAAGTTATGTAGGAGAGCTGGGATTTGACTTGCAACCCCCTGGAACTGAAGAATGGAGCATGATATGAGTCTGACCCAAATAACAAGACCAGGGGCCAAATATGTAAAGTAGATCATGATGATCTGGTTTTATAGGAGACAGACCTAGGCTACTGGGATGCACAGAGAGCTGTCTAAGGGCATTTGCATGAATAGAAGCAGTGATATTAGTCTGACCAAGTGTGTCTAAATATTTAAGATAAATATGGTAATAAAGATTGATTTTACCCTTTACATGCTGAATAAATTAAGATGCCATGCCCACTTCTACTTTTTAGCCAATCAGATTATTTGATTCCGATTGTTACTACAGTCACATACTGAATGGCAAACAGTGCAGATCCAGATCAGTTGGCTTCTTCAGAAGCCAACTGATCTGGATCTACACTGTTTGCAAAAGCAGCATATATCCGGGTTCAGCAGGACAAGGTTTAAACTCAGCTTGCAACTTCCGTGCCTCTCAGCAGTCCTTTTGTTGCCAAGTAATTTGTAATATTATACATAATGCAATCAGAAATTATGTCAACAATATACCATATTTACCCTACATATTCTGACAATTTAACTCCATAACATGTTTCTCCTAAAAACTGAATATCTCATTCACAACATGCTGAGACATCACGAAAACATGCCTATATAAAGTTGACCCCCTTAAACCCCCACTTTTATATAGTAAAAGTGGGGTTTACAAGGGTATATATTATTTTTCTTCTTTCTGCTAAAAACATAGATTGTGGGTACTCGTTAAAACTGCCTCACTGAGGCGGTTCTAACGAGTACCCACAATCTGTGTTTTTGAGCAGAAATAAGAAAAATATCATAATTTTTATCTGAAAATTTTCTTTTTTTTTTTGGTGGTAAAATTTTCAGTATATTTGAATAGGTTTGTTTTCATAATGTCAATGTGCCTAAACACTGCTCAATGAGTAAAAAACAGTGTGGACTTAGATCAGATATCACATCATGTGGCATCTGATATGGATCTACACTGCTTGTTCATACCTGTTTATTTGAATACTTAAGAGTAAATATGGTATAATCTGAGGATGTAATGGTGTCTGACAGTGGTATTATAGGAGAACTATCATCCATCAAATCGCTCCATTGTCTACCACAGAATCAAGCTGCTCCTAAATGGATCCAAGTGTCAACCATACAAACCATAGCTTATCCTGATGATAAATATTTTCCTTGTTTTTTCATGGAAGTATACGTTGTGGTTATTCATAAGATGTGCTTATATTCCAGATAAGGCACTTTTTTGTTTGTTTGTGTTGAGGCTATACGGTCCAGTCAACCCATTAGGGGCATGTCGAGCACAGTCAGTTTCAATAATCACACTTGGTCCTAGGCAGGCTTAGTCCTCTAAGTGCTTAACCAATGTGTGCACATTCTTTCCCCAGAAACTGACAAATGCCCTTCTTGAATCAGTGGCAGGGAGAGAATGACCCTTGAAAATATTTCATGATCTCCATGAAAGAATATTGTTGGACCAGGCGGGGATCGAACCCAGATCCCCTGATCACCAGTAGGACATGCATCCAACTGAGCCACCGGGGCCAACATAGGGCACTTTATCTTTTTAAGAAAAAGTGTAAATCTTTATCTTATTTATGTTGTGGTACTTGTTAAAAATGCCTCACTGAGGTACTTCTAATGAGTACCCAGAATATCTCTAGAGAAATAATAAAAAAATATCAAATGGAAGGAGACTGATTTTAATTGTTAATTCCAAAGGACAGCTCAGCTCCTGTGGAGATCATTTGTTAACAAGCAAAATAATATAAATAATTTTAACCCTTGTCCTGCTGAATAAATTAAGATGCCACGCCGATTTCCAATTTACAGCCAATAAGATTACTTGATCCAAGTTGTTGATACAAATTCAGAAACTTAATGGCAAACAGTGCAGATCCAGATCAGTTGGCTTCTTCAGATGCCAACTGTTCTGGATCTACACTGTTTGCAAAGGCAGGGTATATCCGGGTTCAGCAGGACAAGAGTTCAGCAAATTGTCACCTTGGGAGACATGAGAGACAATGTGCATGAATTGTCAAAACCTAGTTTCTGGGAAAATATTTCAAAATGCTGTCTGCTGAAATTTTTAACCAGCATGCTAAGTGTTAATATTGCAAATTGCATGGAATGACAATTTTGTAATTGTAGTTTATGCAAAACTTTTTATTTTATTATACAGCTGCTTCCTTGAAGGCAGGCTATTGAAGTATTTAATTCCAATAACTGAGCGAGTTCTAGTAACAGAAGATAATTATAATCTTAGTGCTGTCTGAGTTGGTGCATGGTTATATAACAGTCATTTGTATCCTCTGTCCTCGCACCCATGGGGAATAGTGGGAACATGTCTGCTTTGTGTTGAGGTTTTACGGCCCAGTCAACCAATGGGGTCATGTCGAGCGCAGTCAGTTTACCTAACCACACTTTAACTGGGCAGGCTCTAAGCGGTTAACCTGTATTGTGCATATTCTTTTGCCAGAAACTGACAACTGCCCTTCTTGAATCTATGGAAGGGAGAGAATGACCGTAGAAAATACTTCATGATCAATCTGCAGGAAAGAATGTTGCCGACCCGGCAGTGGGTCAACCCGCAATCTCCTGATCACCAGTTGGACACACATCCAGCTGAGCCACCGAGGCCAGCTCAAACAAAGAACTGCAACAAAGGAAATCCTAAAACTGGGCTTCAGTCAAACCCCTTAAAATACCATTTTCATTTGAAATTTTGGATAAATTTCAATATTTGGGATAACCTATGTACTGTACATATTCATACCCCTTACTCTTTGCATAGCAACAGATAAGGCTTCTTTTTTCATCCAAAAAGTGCTGATATCTTTCTCATTTCTTCACGAAAACATATGTTGTGGGTACTCATTAGAAGCGGCTCAGCGAGCCGCTTCTAATGAGTACCCATAAACATGTTTTCATGAAGATATAAGAAAAATATTATGTGGATACCCCGTCTTATCTGTAGCTATGTCTTTGCCTTGGACTTCTCTTCAGCAAGTCTGTTTTGCTACCTGTGAATGTTTGTAAAATTGCTGGGTGAGTGGCAAACAGTGTAGAACCTGATCAGATGCCACATTTTGTGGCATCTGATCTGGCTCTACACTGTTTGCTCAGGCCAGTCTGTCCAAATATGTAGAGTAAGTATGTTAATTTGATCAAATCGAACCCACTCAGTTTATCTAACTACACTTTTACTGGAAAGGCTTAGAAAGAATGTTGCTGGCCCAGCGGGGGTCGAACCCACAACCTCCTGATCATGTCAGACACGCATCCAAATGAGCCACCGAGGCCGGCTAAACTGTCTGCTCAAACTCAGTTTATATAAGACTAGAAAACTCAAACAAGAAAAAGTTTACTGATCTAGTTTCAGTTTTTGTTCATTATTTCAACACTATTACACATTATGCCTTCCCGGTGATGGAAGAGAAAGTTTCTGTTAATATATTTTGCATTCAAAGAGCTAACTCAAACAGAACAGTCTCATTTAACTCTTTGCATGCTGGGTAATTTTGCATGTTTGTTTGTTGTCTGTGGATTTTTTTTAAAATCAAGTTTTTCAAAAACATCTTTCAGGAATACCATCAGATCCATTTGGATCCAGATCAGGCTCGATGTTTTGTCTGTCCAAACTGTTTGCAAAGGTTATCAGCAGACGACAAAAAATCGCCACTAGCAGGGAAAGAGTTGAAATAATATTAAGGAGATTGGATACTTGTTAGGCCAAAAAAAAATAATCATTAGATTCTCAGGCCCCGCCGCATGTACCAAAAAGTCTGCGCATAAGCCTTTTTTTCTGTGTCCAATAAAAAAAACACATCCGCGTCTGATACAGCATGCCGGTGCGTCGCGGTTTTTAAAATCCTAGCTTTAGATGCAACCAAAGCATACACGGTCACGGAAACGCTTATATTATTGATTTTTTCATTGGATTGAACATTGCGAGTAAGCGTTTTAGCACCATCATTGATCAAAATGGCTGCCGAAGCGCAAGTTGTGTAAACAAAACTTGTGTTTCCTTCGTTTTCAAAGCAGATGTCTCAAATATCCACCCAGATTTCATCCGGGGCTACGGTGCATTGTCCTGGAACATTATAGGCGGTTACAAAAAAGTCTGCACAATTGCCGAGTTGTATAACGGCATAAAATCGGGATACGAAGTATCGACGTCTGGTCCTTCCCGGATGAATTATCAAACCACGATGTAAGTGCGTCGATCAGACGCTCCAAAATAGACACATTCGACAATTTCTGTCAACACATGCCTCTCTGAAGGTATATAAACCTTTGGTAGAAATTTAAACTGGAGCTGTACAAACTGATTTTATTACTTTACTTTACTAAACTTTAGCTGGTAGGGGACTATCCTTTATATTTAATAATAATAGGGACATATAAAAAAGTTATCCTCAGTACTTCTCCTTATCTTTAGCTATGTCTAGGTGTCCAAAAATTAAGTATTTTTATGGTAATATTACTATAAAATGCATTTCATGAAACGAGTCCTTTTAAAGGGTTCGTGTAATAAAAAAAAAGTTCCCTCGTCTGTTTCATGAGTAAAAAAAAAAAAAAAAAAAATTCCTGCCTGCCTCATCTGTTTTTGCCAAAAATGGCCTGAGAATCTAATAATTAATTTTTTTTTGGCCTTAGATCTTTGCAATTTCTACTTTGGGGTCTTCCTGTCACCATTCCCATTCTGAAAAGGGGCTTTTAGTCTTAAAGGGATTTTAGATTAAGCCCCTTTTTAAGCAGACCACCTTTCAGAAGGGAAGCAAAAACAAATCCCCTGAAAGTGTTTTAATTCTCCTTAATCAATTCAAGATCACATTATGCATTTCCAGTGAATAGAACAGAAAAGTTCTGTTAACCCTTGTCCTGCTGAATAAATTAAGATGCCACACCCACTTGTAATTTTCAGCCAATCATATTACTTGATCCAGGCTTTGGATACAAATTCACAAACTTATGGCAAAGAGTGCAGATCCAGATCAGTTGGCTTCCTCAGAAGCCAACTGATCTGGATCTACACTCTTTGCAAAGGCAGGGTATATCCGGGTTCAGCAGGACTAGGGTTAAGAGTTTTGTACTGGTATAAAGCCCCCACCGATCCACACCCCTCCCCGGACTGACTGTTCCAAGGCAGTTCCTCTGTTGCAGTTTTTCTTTGTGCATCAAGGTTTCGTATGTGGTGTTTGTTTTGTCATTATGTTCCTCATCTCTCCTTCTTTAGCCTCGAGAAGACTGTATTTCATGATTGTGGCATATCCCTGGGTATTTTCACTTCTATTTTTGTATTCAAACAGAACAGTCTGATTCAAAATGAACATTAAATTCCATTCAATTTCCAGCTCTTCATTTTCTGTCACTTAAATGCTATTTGTATTTCTTATCAGTGCAGTAATCAGCATTAAGACCCTGGATTATTCCCAAGTGGTGTCTGTCATTGTTTAAATAAAGAAGAGACACATCATACAATTTTTTAAGCTTAGCACTGGGTAAAATTTTAAGCAGACCACATATTGAAGGTATTTTTCTTATTTTTCCCAGAAAACATTTCATGCAAATTGTCTCCAATCAATTTGTGGTCTGCTGAATTTGTCAAGAGAGTGGTAAAGATTAAATTGGTATCATTGCTCCAAAAATAAAGGCACCTTTTTCAACCAAAAGGTACAGCAAATATCCTAAAATTTCATAACGCTGAAGTTTCCAACAAATAGCATAGGCAAACAGTGCAGACCCTGAACAAACTGCTCCTGAAGGGGAAATCTGATCGGGGTCTACTCTGTCATTCTACTAACTATTTTAAGATGCAACTACATAAAAAGCAAAATTTAGACAAAAAAAGATTGAACTAGAGCTGTTTTAACAAAAACAAGGCAGTCTGTAGGACAGCTATATCCCCGGCCACAGAATGACAATGGAGCGGCCTCAAAATTCAAGGCTCAAACTGGTGGCCTTCAATTGTGACCCTGACCTTGAGTCTGCATTGTTGAGTTATGGGTTCTGCACATCATCTCACTAAGTTGAACATTTTACCCAAATTTAATAAATATCTTTCAAAGGGTTCAGGAGATATGGAGTGAACATGAAATTCAAGGCTCAAACTCGTGACCTTTAACTGTGACCTAAACCTTGAGTCAGTATGCTTGAGTTATGGGTTCTGCACATCGCCTCACTAAGGCAAACATTTGACCAAAGTTTCATGAAAATCTTTCAAAGGGATCAGGAGATATGGAGCGAACAAGAGACGGACGACCTTCAATTGTGACCTTGACCTTGAGTCTGCATCATTGAGTTATAGGTTCTAAACATCATCTCACTAAGGCAAACATTTGACATAAATTTAACAAGGCAGTCTGAATGGCAATGGAGTGACCTCAAAATTCAAGGCTCAAACTGGTGACCTTCAATTGTGACCTTGACCTTGAGTCAGCATAGCTGAGTTATGGGTTCTGCTCAACATCTCACTGAGGCAAACATTTGACCAACGTTTAAAAAAAATCCTTCCAGGGGTAAAGGAGATATGGAGCTGACACCAAATTCAAGGCTCAAACTCGTGACCTTCAACTGTGACCTTGACCTTAAGTCTGCAGGGCTGAGTTATGGGTTCTGCACATTGTCCCACTGAGGTGAACATTTGACCAAAGTTTAGAGGAAATCCTCCCAGGGGTAAAGGAGATACAGAGTGGACATAAAAGTCAAGGCTCAAACCCGTGACCTTGAACTGTGACCTTGTGAGCCTGCATGGTTGAGCTATGGATTCTGCACATCATTTCACTGAGGCAAACATTTGACCAAAATTAAAAGAAAATCCTTCCTGGGGTAAAGGAGATATCAAGTGGACATGAAATTCAGGGCTCAAACTCGTGACCTTGAACTGTGACCTTGTCCTGGAGTCCCCATGGCTGCGTTATGTGTTCTGCACATTGTCCCACAGGTGAACATTTGACCAAAGTTTAGAGAAAATCCTCCCAGGGGTAAAGGAGAAACAGAGCAAACGCAAATGGAAGGCTCAAACACATGACCTTGAACTGTGACCTTGACCTTGAGTCTGCATGGTTGAATTATTGATTCTGCACATCGTCTCACTAAGGTGAACATTTGACCAAAGTTTAAAGAAAATCCTTCCACTGGTATAGGAGATACAGAGCGGACACGGAATTCAAGGCTCAAACCTGTGACCTTGAACTTTGACCTTAACCTTGAGTCGGCATGGTTGAGTTATGTAATTGTCTCACTGAGGCAAACATATGACCAAAGTTTAAAGAAAATCCTTCCAGGGGTATAGGAGATATGGAGCAGATACAAAATTCAATGCTCAAACCCATGACCTTGACCTGTGACCTAGACCTTGAGTTGGCATGGCTGACTTATGGGTTCTGCACATCAACTCACTGAGGCAAACATTTGACCAAAGTTTAATGCAAATCTTTCGAAGGGTTCAGGAGGTATGGAGCGGACAAGAAAGTGTTACAGAAGGACAGAGGGACAGACAGATGAAGGCCATTTCTATAATCCCTCATCCGCTTCACGGCGGGGGATTAAAAACATATGTCTCCCGCATGCTGCCACTCATAGGAAGTTAACCCATACTAATTGTTCATCATCACTGCTTTATATTCTATTTACATTTCTTGCAAATGTATTGGTCATAGCACAAACGGTAAGTTTGTGGTCCATAAAGTCAAAACATAAATCGACGGTCGGAGATTCGATCCCTGTAACAGTCTCTCTTTTTTTTTTTACCCATAATAATATTTTTATCTTTGTGTGTGCATTCTTTTTTTCTTTTCATCTAAATCGACACGATGTCAAAATTCTAAAGCTGTTTTAACATTTACTGGGCAGGTTTGTTTGTGTTGAGGTTTTACGGCCCAGTCAACCCAATGGGGTCATGTCGAGCGCGGTCAGTTTACCTAACCACACGTTTACTGGGCAGACTTAGTCCTCTAAGCGGTTAACCAGTATTGTGCACATTCTTTCGCCAGAAACTGACAACTGCCCTGCAGGCTTAGTCCTCTAAGCGGTTAACCAGTATTGTGCACATTCTTTCGCCAGAAACTGACAACTGCCCTTCTTGAATCAGCGGAAGGGAGAGAATGACCGTAGAAAATATTTCATGATCAATCTCCACGAAAGAATGTTGCTGACCTCGGCGGGGGTTGAACCCGCGACCTCCTGGTCTTTCTCCAGTCGTTGTCTACTGAAATGTTTACCCAACATGCTAAATGTTAATACAAAAAAAAAAGTCTTAATGATGAGCTCTTATTGCATTGGAATAGGGAAGGTCAAGATCAACATCCCAGTCAGCATTCTACATAAATCTATATCGGGCTGTCATCGGCCCGTCAGGGTAGCTGACGGGCCGATGACGGCCCGATGTAGATTTATGTAGAATGCTAGCTGGGATGTGCATCTGCACAGCTTCTCTGGATTGTTTCTGTCCATTCATATATTCTGTAGTATTCATTAATTTTGTGAGTAGAAAAAGGTCCTGATCAGACTGAATGATGATAAAGTGTTGAGATGACGTAATAAAAGAGAGAGAAAAAATACCATGTTTACCCTTAACATTCAGACATCTTACCATACTTGCCCCAAAACTTTAAGAAGGCCATTCGAATACCTGTTTATTTATCTAAAATTGCTACATGACAGACATTCAGTAATGGCTCTAATCACTCCTTGCTCTGCTCTGGGTCCACACTTTGCTCAGACTTCAGGTAAATATAGTGTGCCAGTTAGCCAGGGTCCTTTATAATGGTGTATGGAAACCAAATGCAATAACGCCCATTTAGCCAGTTTTTTATTTATTTTTTTTTTCTGTAATTGGGTATGAAAAAAACAAAACAAGAGGGCCATGATGGCCCTGTAACGCTCACCTGAGCATCATAGCACTTTGAGAACCTGATCTAGAACTGATCATGGCAAACATTCTGATCAAAATTCAAAATGATTATATTAACAAGTAAGACAATGTAGCATGTCTAATGGACTGTGAAATAAAGGTCAAGGTCAAATATGGATGACTGCACTCAAGAGGCCATGCTAAGATGTAAGCATGTACTAAGCATCACTGGCTGTAGGAGCAATAGTTACTGAGAAACTGACCTAAACACAAACACTTCACAAGTACCAAATATCACTTTGTAGGACCAATAATTACTGAGAAACTGACCTGAACGGAAAAACTTAAGAAAGTCACTGGATAGAAAAATATACATCACCTTGAAATCATCAAGACAGACATTTTGAGCAAGATTCATGATGATCACTTCAAAAATGTGACCTCCAGTGCATCAACAAGGTTTTCCTTTGAATTGGCCAGGTGACCTAGTTTCTGATATCAAGTGACCAGTTTTAAACTAGACCTAGAGATCATCAAGATGAACATTTTTAGCAATATTTATGATGATTATTTAAAACAAATGTGACCTCTGGAGTGTTAACAAAGTTCTCTGCTGATCTGGCCTGGTGACCTAGTTTTTGACCCCAAGTGACCCAGTATCAAACTTGACCTAGAAATCATCAAGACAAACATTTTGAGCAAGATTCATGATGACTGCTTCAAAAATGTGACCGCTAGAGTGTTAACAAAGTTTTCTGCTGATTTGGCCTGGTGACCTAGTTTGTTTGTGTAGAGGTTTTACAGCCCAGTCAACCCAATGGGGTCATGTCGAGCGCGGTCAGTTTACCTAACCACAAGCTTACTGGGCAGGCTTAGTCCTCTAAGCGGTTAACCAGTACTGTACGCATTCTTTCACCAGAAACTGACAACTGCCCTTCTTGAATCAGCAGAAGGGAGAGAATGACCGTAGAAAATATTTCATGATCGATCTCCACGAAAGAATGTTGCCGACCTCAGATGGGGTTGAACCCGTGACCTCCTTGTCTCCAGTCAGACGGCGCATCCAACTGAGCCACCAAGGCCGGCAGTGACCCAGTTTCGAACTTTACCAGATCTCATCAAGACAAACATTTTGAGCAAGAGTCATGATGACTGCTTCAAAAATGTGACCGCTAGAGTGTTAACAAGGTTTTCTGCTGATTTGGCCCAGTGACCTAGTTTTTGACTCCAAGTAACCCAGTTTCAAACTTGACTAGAAATCATCAAGACAAACATGTTGAGCAGAATTCATGATGATTGCTTGAAAAATATGACCACTAGAGTGTTAACAAGGTTTTCTGCTGATTTGGCTAGGTGACCTAGTTTTTGACCACAGGTGACCCAGTTTTGAACCTGACCTAGAAATCATCAAGACAAACATTTTGAGCAAGATTCATGATGATTGCTCAAAAAAAGGTGACCACTAGTGTGTTAACAAAATTTTCTGCTGATTTGGCCCGGTGACCTAGTTTTTGACCCCAAGTAACCCAGTTTCAAACTTGACCTAGACCTCATCGACAAAACATTTTAAGCAAGATTCATGATGACTGCTTCAAAAATGTGACCACTAGAGTGTTAACAAGGCTGATTTGGCCTGGTGACCTAGTTTTTAACCCCAAGTGACCCAGTTTCGAACTTAACCTAGAAATCATCGACAAACATATTGAGCATGATTCATGATGATTGCTTGAAAAATGTGACCGCTAGAGTGATAACCAGGTTTTCCGCTGATTTGACCAGGTGATCTAGTTTTTGATCCCAGGTGACCTAGTTTAGAAAATGACCTAGAAATCATCAAGATGAACATTTTGATCAAGATTCATGATGATTGCTTGAAAAATGTTACCATTAGAATGTTAAAGTTTTCTGCTGATTTGGCCCGGTGACCAAGTTTTTGACCCCAAGTGTCCCAGTTTCAAACATATCCTGTAACTCATCAAGATAAACATTTTGAGCAAGATTCATAATGACTGCTTCAAAAATGTGACCGCTAGAGTGTTAACAAGGTTTTCTGCTGATTTGGCCTTGTGATCTAGTTTTTGACTCCACGTGACCCAGTTTAAAACTTGACCTAGAACTCATCAAGACAAACATTTTGAACAAGTTTCATGATGATTGCTTGAAAAATGTGACCACTAGAGTGTTAACAAGGTTTTCTGCTGATTTGGCCTGGTGACCTAGTTTTTTACCCCAAGTGACCCAGTTTCGAAAGACCTAGAAATCATCAACACAAACACATTTAGCAAGCTTCATGACGATTGCATCAAAAATGTGACCGCTAGAGTGTTAGTAAGGTTTTCTGCTGATTTGGCCTGGTGACCTAGTTTTTGACCCCAATTGACCCAGTTTCAAATTTCACCTAGATTTAATAGAGGCAAACATTCTGAGCAAGTTTCATCAAGATTGGGTCAAAACTATGACCTCTAGAGTGTTAACAAGTTTTTCCTTTGATTTGACCTGGTGACTAGTTTTTCTGACCCCAGGTAACCCAGTATGGAACTTGACCTTGATTTCATACAGGCAAACATTCTGAGCAAGTTTCATCAAGATTGGGTCAAAATTGTGACCTCTAGAGTGTTAACAAACTATTTGTTGACGACGAATGACGGGCGACAACGGAAGACGGACAAAGGGTGATGACAATAGCTCACCCTGAGCTTTTGCTCAGGTGAGCTAAAAATAAAAGCACCGCAAGCAACAATCCTAAACCAGATCTTGATAATATCAATGGACAGATAAGAATCCTAAACCAGATCTTGATAATATCAATGCATATAGCAAGTTTGGTTAAAAGGCCTTGTTATTTACTGGTTATCGTCCGGAAACGAAAATATGGGCTTGTCTTGGGCAGATAACTGTCAAAATGTGACGAAATTTGCCCATTAGCAATTCCAAAACAGATTTCCTTAATGTCAATATATACAGCAAGTTTTGTTTAAAAGCCCTTGTTATTTATTCAAGTTATCGCCTGGAATGAAAATATGGGCGTGTCTAGGGCAGATAACTCCGTAAAAATTTGACTAAATTTGCCCATTAGCAATTCCATACTAGATCTCCTTAATATCAATATATATAGCAAGTTTGGTTAAAATCCCTTGTTATTTACTCAAGTTATCGTCCAGAAACGAAAATATGGGTTAGATAACAATCCTAAACCGGATCTTGATAATATCAAAGGACAGATAACAATCCTAAATCTGATCTTGATAATATCAATGCATATAGCAAGTTTGGTTAAAATTCCTTGTTATTTACTCGTTATTGTCCGGAAACGAAAATATGGGCGTGTCGGGCAGATAACTCCGTAAAAATTTGATAAAATTTGCCCATTAGCAATCCCAAACCAGAATCCATAACATCAATACACACATCAAGTTTGGTGAAAATCCATTGATGTTTACTCAAGTTATCATCCTGAAACAAACGAAAAACAGACGGATGGACATATGAAGGACGGACGGACGGACGGACAGACATAATACCCCACCACTATTGTGTGGCGGTGTATAAAAACAATAAGAAAATGATTTTTAAGCTACAACTGATATAAAAATTCCAAAGTAAAATACATACAAAAAAAAAAAAAAAAAAAAAAACATGGAGAGATTGCACGGTGTCAATACGACAATTTACTCAACTCAAGGCAGTCATACCCCAGTGATGTAACCACTACACCACTCCGTTCGCTATTACAGTAGGTTATGTATATATTTGCTGGTCTCTCAGCACTATTGCTGAATGCTTCATGGAGAAGTCCTAAAATGCTCGAGATGCTATTTTTAGTCATGTTTCCCTAAAAATGGATTTTGGATGAACTTGTCCAACTTTTGACACGACAGTAAACATTCGTCGAGTTATAGGATAGGAGTTAAAGGATTTTAGCATTTGTATACGTTGGCTCAATTGTAAACAATCAACCCAATAAGAGCCGCTGCTACTGAACAGATATAGGTCACCTTGTCACAGTATTGTACCCAGGTCAGAATTTGTAAGGGACATCATGGTGCACTTCCTCATTTTCAGGGGGACATTTTAATTTTTTTAAGGAACACTTCTGTAGGAATATATTAACCCTTCTCTTGCTGAACACCACATGCCCTGTCTTAGCAAACAGTGAAGCCAACTGATCTGGATCTGCACTGTTTGTTATTAAATGTGAATTTCTATCAAAGACCCGGATCAAGTAATCTGATTGGCTGGAAATTAGAAGTGGGCATGGCATCTTAATTCATGCAGCATGACAAGGGTTAAAGACATTTTTTTTTTTCACAGCTCCAGATAAGGCATTTTTTTTTCAAGCAAAAAATATTGATATTTTTATTTCTGCATGAAAACATTATGTTGTAAGAACTAATTAGAAGTGCTGCGGTGAGGCACTTCTAATGTGCACCCCCAACATAATGCTTTCCTGGAAAAATAAGAAAAATATTTACCAATACTGTCTCTTTATCTAGAGTTATTTGTTTCAGGGCAGAATGCCATTTATACCTCAATCAACTGAGCTGTTTTTATCCTGTGGGTAAAATGCATCATTGATGTTAGGCATGCAACTGTGAAAACTAGAAAATTTTATATTAATTTTCATATTTGTGAGTTATACCTACGATACATCTAAATATTGCTCTCCGGGGAATCACCCGACTACCGCAGAAAAAACAAGAACCTGAACTTTTGTACCGGCATTTAGAAGTACCCAGCACCGGTTGTTCGGGTTTCCGAACGACCAGTACCCATAATTCAATTTACCGATGCAAAAAACTGATAACTGAGGGGAGGTGGAGGGAGAATGATTTAGATGTATCGTAGGTATAACTCACAAATATGAAAATTAATATAAAATTTTCTAGATTTGTTTCGTTAAACCTACGATACATCTAAATATTGCTGATTACAACATTAATGGATGGTGGGTCTAGAAAGAATAACCTACCAAGCTGAGTACAAAAGTTCGCTTCGCCGTTAGGACATCGACCATGGCAAATGGGTCACTAGTCTCACACCGCGAAAAACCCTCAAATAGGGCATAATTTGAACTTTCTGTATTTTTTTTTTTTTTTTTTTTAAAAACCAGATTTAAATCCCAAGTATATACATATATGTACAAAACTCTGGATCTCTCTATATCTATAGAACAGAAGTAACAGGCACAACCACCGCTTGTGCTGCTACTACGGGGCCTAGGCTGGCCAGGCTACTTGCCAAAATGGAAACATCTCTCAAATAAAACTTAATAAAAGAGTTCTCTGAAGACCAAAACCCAGCCTTCACAATATCATCAAGAGGAACCTTATTAGACCAAGCCCAAGATGAAGCTAGAGCCCTAACTTCATGAGCATTTACTGAGACTTGGTTCAACTTCCTAGTTCCATAAGCCAACTTGATGGTCTGAACAATCCACCTCGAAATAGTATCACATGAAATCTCTTTGTCATAAGAATCCAGGTGAGAAATAAATAACCTTTTACGACCTTTTCTCCTAGATAAAACCCTTTCCAGGTAAATCTTAAGAGCTCTAACAGGACATAGTAAAAAATCCTGACCTGAGAGAGAAGGCAAAGAAATAGGTGAAGACAAAACTGAGGGAAGCTGATTCTTTGCCAGAAACCCAGGAAAGGTTGACAAACTGACTGACTGATCTGAAAACTGAACATCAGAACAGGACAAGGCATGAATTTCACTACGCCTGCGACCAGAGGCCAGAGCAGTAAGAAACACAGTCTTGAAAGTGAGCTCCTTAAAACCGCATGAATCTAGAGGTTCAAAAGGCGAAGAATTCAAAGCCGAAAGGACTACCGCAAGATCCCATTTTGGAAAATGAGGCCTTGTCCTAGGACGTTCCAGCTCAAAACTTCTAACCACATCAGATAAGACAGACTGACTGGAGAAGTCGATACTTGAAATCTGCTTCAAAGTTGTGGAAATAGCTGAACGATAGCCCTTAACTGTGGCTGGAGAAAAGTTCTTATCATGCAAAGAGATTAAAAATTCTCCAAACATATTCACAGAAGGATTGAAGGGATCCATTTTCCTTCCGATGCACCAGTCCACCCAAGATTTCCACCTGTAATCATACAGATTGTTTGTGGAAGGTCTTTTCGCGGAATAAATTCAACTGGCAACTGGCTCAGAAATGCCTGTTGCCTCCAAGCGTGAAGATGGAACACCTGAGGGGTGGGATGCAACATTCTGGAAATGGGTTGATACAGCAGATCCTTCTTCAAAGGAAGGCGAACTGCAGGAGCTACCAGAAGTGACAGAAGTAGAGGGAACCATGCTTGTCCCTCCCAAAGAGGAGCAATAAGGCACACTAAACATTCCTCCTCCTGAATTTTCTTGAGACAAGGAAGAATCAGAGGAAATGGAGGAAATGCGTATGCCCACATTCCCCGCCAGCTCAGACTCAGTGCATCTGTTGCATATGCTTCTGGATCCAGGACAGGAGACACAAACAGCGGTAGCTTCCTGTTCAGACGAGTTGCGAATAAATCTAGATGAGGCTTGCCCCAGATGTGAAATATCTGAGATGCTACTCTTGGACTGAGAGACCATTCGGTTTGAACAATATTCCCTTTCCTGGACAAGCAATCCGCTAGAACGTTGAGTCTCCCAGGTAAATATCTGGCCTTGATGTGAACTTTGTTCTGAGTGCACCATAACGCAACCTCTACTGCCAGGTTGCACAAGGTTTGGGAATGAGTCCCCCCCTGTTTGTTCACATAGGCCGCCACTGTTGTGTTGTCCGTAGCTAGCAACACCGAATGACCCCTGACATGAACCGCAAAAGCTTTGAGAGCCAACAAGACTGCTTCCATCTCGAGGACATTGATGTGCTGTTGTTTGAAAGACGGGGACCAAAGACCCGATGCCATGTGACTGTCCATGTGAGCCCCCCAACCCTCCAGACTCGAATCTGTGAAAAGATGGAGCTGGGGAGAAGGATGATGAAGAGGAGACATGGCCATTATAACCTCCATGTCCATCCAAGGACTCACTGCTTTGCAAAACCATGGCCCTAAAGGGATCTTGTCGTCCCACAAAGCCAGTCCTTGACACCACCTCTCCTTGAATTCCCACTGGAGGGGTCTTTTGAAAGCTTTCCCTAGTGGAAGGAGGCTGGCCATAGACTCCATCTGACCTAGAATGGAGTATAACTGGCGAGCTGAAGCTTCTTTCGCTCCCAACAACTTGGTCAAGGCTTGTTGAAGAGAAACAATGTTGTCCTGAGAGGGGCCGATTAATGCTTGTTTGAGCTTGAATCGAGCACCTAGGAAAGTGAATTCCTGAACTGGAACTAGTTCTGACTTCCCCCAGTTGGGAATAAAGCCTAGATCTAGAATAATCCTGAGGAGCCTTTTGCTGTGAAGCTATGATAGGGCCTCTGACACTGAAGGTTGTAACCAGTCGTCCAGGTATGCATGTACTCGAATACCTTGGCGACGAACATGACTTAAAACTGATTTCAAGACTCGAGTGAACACATATGGACTTACAGAGAGGCCAAATGGCAGAACTCGAAACTGGTACATCTTCCCTTTGAAAATGAACCGAAGATAACGTCGTGATCGATGATGGATGCCGATGTGAAAATATGCATCCTTCAAATCGAGGGAAGTAACCCAGTCGCCTTTCTGAAGTGCTTGTCTGATTGAATTCAATGTCTCCATTTTGAAATGAGGGCAAAGAACAAATTGGTTCAGATGAGAAAGATCTATTACTGGACGCCAACCCCCTGACCGTTTCTGAACCAGAAATATACGACTGAAAAACCCTCTCCTGGGATGATCCTTCGTTACTTCTTCGATTGCTCGCTTCTGAAGCAATGATTTCACTTCGTCTCTCAAGATTTCCAGTTTTACAGGGTCTTGTGGCATACGAGTACACCATCTTGGTGGAGAAAGAAACAGACGAGGTAGGACACGTAATTGAATTCGATACCCACTTCGGACGACAGAGCGTGTCCAAACATCCGAAGTTATTTTTTCCCAGGCCTTTAGGAAGAAAGAAATTCTTCCTCCTGTTGGCAGGTCTGATCTTGGTACCTGCTCTGGGCATGAGACACAAGGTTTCATGCCTTGGCAAGCCTGGGAACCGAAGTGGGCACCCCTAAGGGGCATTGGGCTTAGGTCCTTTACCCTTCTTAGGACCCTTATTCTGCCCTGGATTCACAGGATTTCTCCTAGGATTTCTCTGAAACGGTCTACCTTGACCCTGTGTGACATTAGCAGTTCTAGAAGCATTGGGCCCTACAGAAACGCTTAACTCACCATATGTAGACTTAGTTGAGGATTCTGAAACTTTGGGACCCTTTTTCTTGAAACCAGAAGACTGCTGTTTACTTGCACCGACAACAGCCATCTGCAGAGACTTATGGGTAAGTCCATCTTTGTACTGCTTCACAATTTCAGGAAATTTCTCACCAAAAATTGTTGAAGATTCCATGGGCTGAACTCGTAAAGATTGTTTGACCTCTGAATCCAAATCTGACACTGCCAAACAAGCATCTCTACGAGCCAAAAGAGGCCCTGAAGCAAGTCTTGATAAAATTTCAATTAAGTGAGACTGAGACACGGCCACAGCTTGAAGATAGCGTGACACTTCCAACATGTCATCCTTGGATAAAGTGTCCTGCTGCATAGTTTTGAGTGTTCCACAAAGAAACATCTCTGAATGAGAAGCTACTTGCATACCAGTTCTGGCCAATTTCTCCCAATTTTCAAGAGTGGAAAATTGAACAGCTTGAGAAGAAGGTACCGAAGAACCTTGCTTCATAATATCCTTTAAACCTGGATTAACAGAGGGAGGATCCATGCTAATCAAAGGATTTAAAGACTCGTAAGAAGAAGCCTGAAATATCTTAGGTTTACTTTTCAGGGAAACAAATGAGCCTATTTTAAAACCTTTAGGATATGAGGGAAGAGGAGTCATTGGAACCTCATCCTCTCCCTTCAAACGTTTGTTCATTTTAGAAAGTGAAACAGAAACGCTATTCGATTGAGGTAATGCTAGAGAGGTTTCTTCAGACCGTTCTTGATCCTTGAAGAAATCTAAAGCGGATGCCCCAACTGCTTTACTTTTCGCCTCAGGAATGGGGCAGACACTTGGCCCAAGCCTGTTGCGAAGTTTTATAATGGCTTCTTTGTAAGAGAGAGACTCTTTGGGAGTCTCTTCCCCTTTTTCTTCATAGTGATCAGAATCGGAATCCCCAATCCTTTCACTATCTCCAACACGAACCTGAAAACGATCTGGGTCCGACTCCTCATTTTCAGAGTTGTATACGTCCACCACATTTTCAGCTCCTAAAGGGGTGACAGTAACTTTATCGGCTGACACCTGAGGAGTTGGTGTAGAAAGATTATCAAATCGACTTGACAGTTCTTTCAACATCTGACCTTGTTGTTCTACCAACTTTGTCAGTGCAGAAATAGCAGGGTCTACTTTAGACTTTGAAACAGAACGAGACCTAGAATATCTAACTTGCCTAGGACTCGCATGTCTATACCTGTCTGACCTAGGAGACTTAGACCTAAGTGGCCTAGATCGATGTGACCTGGGCCTGTATGATCTAGACCTGTGATACCTGGATCTAGGTGACCTGGACCTAGGTGACCTAGACCTATGGTATCTGGTATACCGAGAATCTCTCCGTTTAGAATGAGACAGCCTAGACTTATGCCTAGACCTACTGTCCCTATGCTTGGAATGTCTGGCTCTTCCTCCCGAAGAACTAGACCTACCAGACGAGACTGACTTCGACTTTCGCCTTTGTCTTTTGTCTCTGTGTATGCTCCTGCTACGTGATCTGGCTGACCTAGCAGAAGCGTACTGCCTTGGAAGAGATTTATTCTGTGGGAATGCCATATCCATAGGCGTGACCGACTTAGAATGGCTTTTCCCACTGTGCCTTTCAGGAGAAGAACTTTTCCTGGAGGGACTGCTAATGATATCAACTGGAACCTGAGATGAGGGAGCCTTTGTTCCTTCTGACTCAGGATTCCTATTGTGATCACCAGGAGCTTGGTGGACTAAATCGCTTTCAAGCTCGCGGCAACTGGAATTTTCTGTCGTCCTTGTGGTAATGGCAGCCGGTGTTGGACAACTACCACTAGGAAGACAAAACGAACCAGGACCTTTAGCAGGAGCCTGGGATTCATCAGAAGAAGCAGGACCTTTAGCAGGAGCCTGCGAAGAAGAAACCTTAGGCTTAACAGATTTAGCCTGAGAGGCTCTATGTAAACATTTAGAAAGTTTCTTCCACAGTTCCTCAGTCCACTCTGAACAAACCTCACAAGGAGTAGAAGGGGAACAGGAATAGCCCCTACAGGCTCTACAAATTTTATGGTTATCCCAGTAAGGCATAATCTTTGAGCACTTACCATATATTCCAGGACATCTTTTGTTCTGTGCAGACATTCTATAGCTGAAATGCTGAACAAACGAAAAAGAAAAAGGAATTCAGAAGGACAACCAGAAAAACTAAAAAACGGAAGAAGAATCCGAACTAAGGAGCGTATCGAAATTACGTTCAACGATATCGCTAAACGCAACTTGACACACAAAAGAAACTAAACAAAATAAAGCAAAACGAAAGAAGGAATAAATAAAATGAATGAAAATAATAGTCTGCGAGCGGGTGAAACCAGCGGAATACCCCACAAACGGCTACAAAATCGTCGAAGAATTCTCTCAGCTGATAAGCATGTTTCCTCCGGAAGCCGCAGAAGGTAAATTGAATTATGGGTACTGGTCGTTCGGAAACCCGAACAACCGGTGCTGGGTACTTCTAAATGCCGGTACAAAAGTTCAGGTTCTTGTTTTTTCTGCAGTAGTCGGGTGATTCCCCGGAGAGCAATATTTAGATGTATCGTAGGTTTAACGAAACAAATCTAGATTTTGCCGCTGCAATTAGCTTGCCAACTTTAGTATTGCCAAACTGGTAGTGATTTATATGGTTTATGATTATGATGCACACTTTTTGTATTTTACCTGTGCAGGAATTTATTTGGTGACAATTTGTATGAAATATCATAGCCTATTTTCTGAAAAAAAAACATCAAGAAAAAATATCACCAATTTCCTGTCTGCTGAATTTACTTGAAAAGTGGTAAAAGTGATATTTTCCTTATTTTAACTTGAAAGATATACTTCAGATGAAAATCACTGGATATTATTATTTGGATTCTTTATAACAGATTCTCTGCCTGAGAATTATGTTCACCCAAACCTAAAGGCTTGAGTAAATATAATTCTCAAGTAAGGAATAACTTATGTCCCCAACAAAAATCCAAATAACAAATTTGTTATACGGCAAAGCTATTGTTTCGAGTTTTCATAATTTTTTTGTCATATTACCAATCACTGGTTCAACCATTATAATCTTGAAACCCCTAAAAGGTAATTGGCAAACAGTTCAGACCCAGATCACATACCGCAGAATGCGGCATCTTATCGGGGTCTACACTTTCTGCATTTAATGCAGGAATTTCTATAAAACATAACAATAATAACAAGAGCTCCGCCAAGCGGGGCATTATACGCCCGTGGCAAGTAATAAGATGCAGCACATAAACTGGCTCCTGTAAAATTCAGTGCTCCGGATATAAACTGTAAGTGGAATTACAAAAAAAAAAAAAAAATTTCATTGGTACATAATCTCTGCTGATATTTGGTGAACTGTAACCTAAGGATCCAAGCTGGCCCAGAAATTAAGGAAGAAGTGACTTCTCCCTCCTGGGAAAATAGGGAGAAGTTTGCTGCTTCTAGGGAGAAGTGCTTTCTGACGGAGGACACACCACAGAAGCATGGCTATACTATATTATAAGCTCATATGAGCCTTTGGCACACTATTACCTCTGAACAAAATGCTGCAAAAAGTTTACAAAAACTTCAAAGGGGCATAAATCTGCAAATATTTGGTGCACTGTAACCTCGAACTAATATGTGCTGCTCCACATCATCCTGTAACTATTTATGAAGTTTCAGCTTGATCGATGTAAACTGTAGGAGGATTAAGCTTGAAACAAAAAATTTATCGAAATTTTCAAAGGGGTATAACTCTGCTAATATTTAGTGGACTGTAACCTTGAAACAATATGCGCTGCTCCACATCATGGTCTAACTACAAATCAAGTTTCAGCTTGATCGGATGTAAACTAAAGGAGGATTTAGCTGGAAAGGAAAAATTTACTGAAATTTTCAAAGGGGCATAACTCTGCTAATATTTGGTGGACTGTAACCGTGAAACAATATGCACTGCTACACATCATGGTCTAACTGTACATGAAGTTTCAGCTTGATTGGATGTAAACTGTAGGAGTATTTTGCAAGAAATTAAAAATTTATCGAAATTTTCAAAGGGGTATAACTCTGCTAATATTTGGTGGACTGTAACCTTGAAACAATATGCGCTGCTCCACATCATGGTCTAACTACAAATCAAGTTTCAGCTTAATCGAATGTAAACTGTAGGAGGAGTTAGCCGGAAACGAAAAGTCTACTGAAATTTTCAAAGGGGCATAACTCTAGGGACTGTAACCTCGAAATAATATGCGCTGCTCCACATCATGGTTTAACTATACATGAAGTTTCAGCCTGATCAGATGTAAAATGTAGGAGTTAACCGGAAATGAAAAGTTTAAAGAAATTTTCTAAGGGGCATAACTCTGCAAACATTTGGTGGACTGTAACCCCGAAACAATATATGCTCTGCGCCACATCATGGTCTAACTATATACCAAGTTTCAGCTTGATCGGATGTAAACTGTAGATGGAGTTAGCCAGAAACGAAAAAGTTTACGAACGGACGGACACCATACCCAGTAACATAATACGTCCCGTTTTTCAAACGGGCGTATAAAAACTAACCTGACACCCTGCTATTGAAAATAGACCAGCCCAGAGAGTTGTGGTATATGAGTCCACTTGATTTACTCGCTTGAAAATGGCATCAAACAGCAGGCAATGTCATTAAAAAGCTTATAACATCACAAAACAATGATTATGTCATGTTCCCAAGGCTTGTATTGCAATTAGTAGGAAAGGCACTGACTGAAAAGACAAATTAAATAAAATCACTTTTACAAAGACTTCCAACTCAATCAAGTTTCCTCTCTGGAGCAAAACCGACAGATAAAACCAGTGTTTGTTAGAATAAATTGAAAACAGATTGAAATAAAGACAAAACATGAGCTTTTGCTTTGGTTATTCACTGAAAAAATAAAAATGGTGGCCATCAATTTTTTAGAAAGGAAATATGTCTTCATATCCAATCAAATGCCCAGAAATTTCTTTGCAGTATGACAATGTAGAATGTAATGTTCATTGCTCCAGAAAAAAGGTATTATCCAGATAAATGGTTTTCTTATTTCTCCACTAAACATTGTGGTATACTCTCTAAAAAGTACCACAACATACCGTATTCGACCTAATTACCGCACATACTCCTATAAGCGCACAGTCAAGCAATTCCATGGTCTTCAAATTATAGCCAGTGTACTTTTTGTCTACTTCTTTATAAAGGCATAAGGCATATGTTGTGGGTACCCATTTGAATTGCATCGACTTGTCGATGCAATTCAAATGAGTACCCACAACATATGTTTTAATAAAGAAAATCAGAAAAAAAAAAAAACTCGCATAAACACCAAATAAGGCCTTTGCTGATATTTGTTTTTAAGGGTATCCTTAGTAAGTAGTCATATTTTGAAAAACCTAAGTGCACTGTGCGGTAATTAGGTCGAATATGGTACAATTTCGTGGTTAAATTAGAAAAAATATTCAAGTTTTTTGTTGTTGTTGTTGAAAAAAGCCCCTCATCTGTAACTGTGGTAACAATGGATGACAAATGCCAAAACTAGACTGTATACGTAAGAAGGATGACCCAGTCAGCATGTTTATTTTAGTAATTACAGTTAATGTCCTAATATTTTGAACATTTTATTCCATACTTTTTAGGATAAAATTGTATTTATTATGCAGTTGTTTCTTAAAATACTTAAAGGAATGGTAAAAAGTGTAGACCCTGATCAGACTGCTCCTTCAGGAGCAGTCTGATCTGAGTCTGCACTGTTTACATATTCCATTTTGTAAGAAACTTTGTTGTTCGAAATTTTAGGACAGATACCGTATACTGAAAGAAGTTTTCGCTTGATATAGCTCATACAGTATCTATCAATTTAGTCTTCAGCAGACGCAAAAATTATAGCAATGAAATGCAGTAAAGATTGCCGACAAGAGCTTAACATTGAGACACAACCATGAGGAAACTAACAAGCAGACGACGTCAACCATGAAAGGAGTCAAACAGACCAGAACGAAGAATCAATGGAACAAATATACAGTCAGCAGTTTCAATCTTAACACTTTGCATGCATGTAAAAATTTCAGCAGAAAACATTTTGAACTATTTTTCTTATTTTCATCAAACATAGAATTTGACACTCATGAAAATTGTCTCCTAAACAGATAATCTGCATGAAGTGTCAGATCCTATTTTCTAGGAAAAATAAGAAAAATATCAATCTATCGTCTGCTGAATTTCCCCAAAGCACTGAAAGTGTTAACTGGGCGGATTCAGCAGACAACAAATTGATGCTAATTTTCATATTTTTTCCAGAAAATAGAGTTTGATATTTTCTGGAAATTGTTACCTAAATATCTTTTGTTGAAATTTTTACCCAGCAAGCAATAGCAACAAATCACCATGGTGACATTTTTTTTTTTTCTTATTTTTCCACCAAATTGTGACTGTCATTTAAATCACATTTTGTCGTTTGTAGCTAATGTAGTTAAACTGACTGGTCAAATGTCATCGATAGACCTTTAAAGCAAAACTGCAGCAGACGACATTTTTAATTTTTTATTATTTTTTTCATAGAAAGTAAGTCTTGACAGTTTAGGCAGAGATTCAAATGAAATATCAAGATTTATTTTCTATGAAAAAAAAAAAAAAATCAAGAGACCTAAGGGCCACAGCTCGCTTCGCTGAGTGACACAGCCAATGCAGATATGCAGTTGTTATGCAACATTTTTCCAATCCTGTCATCACAACTAATGAAAAAATCATCATTTAACCAGTTCTTAGTTTTGAAGAAGAATATATGGGCATGACAATCAATGGAGCGTGATCATTTGAACAAACTCTCAATCATATTTCAACAGTAGGATCAATGTGAAATTTGGTGGAAATTGGCTAAGTGGTTTCTGAAGAATCATGATTTTATACATGTAAACAGCACAGTGGCAGGGAAATATAATAAATATAAACAAGATGGCCGCCATCTTGGATTTCCATTCAGAATGATTTTAGCTACTGCTGATCTACAAGTCATCTCAATACTTCCAATGAACTTTGAGTCAATTGCCCTTTTGGTTCAGGAGAAAAAGTTCAAAATAGATATTCAAGATGGCCGGCATGGCCACCATTTGGGATTTCCTACTGGAACAATTTCAGCTATTTTTGATGTACAAGTCACCCTGATGCTTCCTATCAACTTTCGAGTCAGTTGGCCTTTTGGTTCAGAAGAAGCGAAAAATAGATTTACAAAATGGCCACCATGGCCATCTTGGATTAGAACGATTTTAGCTATTTTTGATCTATCAAGTCACCCTGATGATTCATACTTTCGGGTCAATTGGCCTTTTGGTTCAGGAGAAGAAGCCAAAAATAGATTTTCAAGATGGCCACCATGGTGGCCATCTTGATCAGAAAGATTTTAGCTATTTTTTATCTAAAAGACATCCCAATGCTTCCTACAATATTTCGAGTCAATTGGCCTTTTGGTTCAGGAGAATAAGCAAAAAATAGATTTTCAAGATGGCTGCCATAGTGGCCATCTTGGATTTCCTATCGGAATGATTAGTATTTTAGATCCAATGCTTGCTACCAAGTTTCGAGTCAACTGGTATTTTGGTTCAGGAGAAGAAGAGAAAAATGAATTTGGCCATCTTGGATGTCTGACTGGAACTATTTTAGCTATTTTTGATCTACAAGTCACCCCAATGATTCCTACCAAGTTTCGAGTCAATTGGCCTTTTGGTTCAGGAGAAGAAGTGAAAAACAGATTTTCAAGACGGCCACCATGACGACAATTCTTGGATTTCCGATCGGAACAATTTTAGCTATTTTTTATCTACAAGTCACCCCGATGCTTCCTACCAAGTTTCGAGTCCATTGGCCTAGGGGTGTAGGAGTAGGCTTTTACAGTAATTGTTGATGCAGCACGACGAACGATGGACGACAGACACTGACTGATCACAACAGCTCACCTTGAGCACTTCATGCTCAGGTGAGCTAAAAAAAAAGGGAATGTTGTCTGCTGCAAAATTTTGCTTCAAGCTTTAATAGCTGATTGTGGTGTGCAGACAGGCAAGTGTTAGAGCTTTCAGTGCCTCACTGCTCTGTCTTTAACACTGCATGCAGAGTAAAAATTTGAGCAGACCACATCTTGAAATAGTTTTTCTATTTTTTTTGCAGAAAAATGGCTTTTATAGTTCATGCAAACTGTCTCCTATGCAAAAAATATTTCAAACTGTCATCTGCTGAAATTTTTACCCAGTATGCTAAGCATTAATTTGTCTTTAAGTCTAATCTCTTTTTCACATGATATAATCACAAAGAAAACAGTCAACCTCTTGTAACTTCGTTTTGTAAAATTGTCTAGACACAAACAACAGTGCAATACAAAATTAGCAAAAAGAACTAATGAGAAGAAATAACTGCAATCTGCAATACTCACATCATTCAATGCACAAAAAATGTCAAAAGATATGAAAGAAAACTGTCTGAAGCATAATTAGCCCTTAACCCATTGTAGACTGAATGAACTCCCACATATTATTTATTGGAAGATTCTAATTTTGATTTTCAGTTAAAGAAAAAATGATGGAACCATCTGCAAACGGTGGAGACCCTGATCAGACGCCACATTCTGCAAGGTCTGATCTGGGTCTGCACTATTTGACAACTACCCTTTTATGGGTCACCAGACTACAATGGGTTAAAATGCCACACAAAGTTTATTTTTATTATTTATTTATTTTTTTATTTATTTATTTTTTTAAAGAAAACCAGGCATGACATTACATGAATTGTCTGCTAGACAGACAATTCACACAAAAGGTCACAACTTATTTTCTCTGAATAATAATGATAATAATAGTAATATTTCAAACTGTCATCTACTGCAGACCTGATCTGCACTTTGAACATTAAGTTCTTGCACACTGAGAGTTAACCTTCATCACTCTAGGCATATACAGCAGGCGACAAATTAATATTTTTCTTATTTTTCCCAGAAAAACCTCCCAATAGCCACCTCTTAACAACAGCTAGTTTTGTCTTCTCAATAGTGGCTTTTGTAGAGAGATTGCATTGTATTGCATTTAACCTATTCATACCTCGTGTCCCACAAAAGGGACACTGGCAAACAGTGTAGTTCAAGATCAGATGCTGCAGAACATGGGGTCTGAATAGGGTCTACGCCATTTGCTTTAAGTACAGGATTTCTATATTAAAGGATAGCACTAGAAGCAAACCAGACCCCCTAAAACTGGAAATGGATCTGCCCAAAGAGAGAGGTAGAAGAGTACATTAGGCATAAATTGGTTGAGGAGGTGCTGGTTTTCTTGCCTTGTACTTTACATTTCTTAACCCTTGCCATATTGAATAAACTATCCAAAGTCACCTACTTAATGACAAACAGTGTAGACCTACTTAATGACAAACAGTGTCAGAAGCCAACTGATCTGGATCTACACTGTTTGCAATGGCAGGTTAACCCATTGTAGTCGGGAGACCCGTAAAGGGTAACTGACAAACAGTGCAGACCCAGATCAGATGCTGCAGAACGCGCATCTGATCAGGGTGTCCACTGTTTGCAAATAGTTTAGCCATTTTTCTCTAGGAATATGTAAATCTCCTAGCCGGGCATACCTAAAATTGAAATTGGACTCTTCCAATATATAGTGTGGGAGAGTCTATTCAGTCTACAATGGGTTAACTAGACTGACATACATAGCTCCAGACAATGTGTTAACCAAGGCACTAATTTCAGTTATTTTTGCATCCATATCTTTCTAGTGGGTACTCACGGAAATTGCCTTGACAACGAGGACCCACAAGACAAGTTTTGGTAAAAAACTAACAAAAATTATCATTTGAATACACCATTTGTCTAGCACTATAGACCAAGCAATCTCTGAAAATTCGATTAAATGTCATACTCAGGGGAATGTCCTTCCCAATCAAACTGTCATCTGACAAACTGTCAAATCTGACCGGAGCCTTCAGACAGACTGTCATGTAGGTCTTGTAGAATTCATAGAGGCCGTAAGTTGAGTAATGTCTAACAAGGCATTTATTGCTGTGGACACATTTATACTGGAACACTGTTTCTGATATAAGATGTTTTAAAGGTGGATCCAAAAAGTATTGTATCCAAACAAAATGTATAGGTTATATAGAAAAACTCAGAGAAAACAGATGCTCTCCCAATGTGAATTTTTAGTTTTTCTACTGCTGTGACCTTGAAAATTAGGTCAAAGTCTCAAAATCTAATTTGTTCTTTGCTATGTTCCAATAATATATTCATAAAAATTTGGAAAGTATCCAACCACTGATTCAAAAGATATTGTGCAGACAGAGTCGCTGAATTTTCAGTTCTTCTACTGCTGTGACCTTAAAAATTAGGTCAAGGTCACCAAATTTTATCAGTTCTTTGTAATGTCCCAGTCATATATCCATGCAAATTTGGTAACAACCCAACTACTGGTTCACAAGATATTGAGCAGACAATAAAATGTTGATGCCGAAGTCGACCCAAGCGCAGAAATCAGTATGTCTTGGGTAAGTTGCATACCAAATGTCAACTTTCTAGCTTAAAGGTATCCAAGTTATGACCTATGAGAATAACAGGGACATAAATGTCAATGTAAATTTGAATGTAAATGGAAACATTTGTTAGACTGGTTACAAAGGTGACATACGCAAGTATGCATGTAAGGATGTAACAAACCAGCGAAATACTATATGCTCCATTGCTGCCTTCAGCAGGCAGGGGCTTAAAAATATTCATAACTATTGTCTGCTGCAGTTAGGATTGATTAACAGAATACAGTCTAATAAGAAGACACCCTGTCATTAGGAAAGTAAGCCTATTCAAATATTTTGAAAATTTTAAAACCAACCAAAGGAAAATATTCAGATAAATCCGATATATTTCATGTTTCTGCTGAAAAAAAACATAGATTGTGGGTACTCGTTAGAATGGCTTCACTTATTTCTGCTCAAAACATAGATTGTAGATACTCATTAGAACCACTTCTGTGTGAGGCAGTTCTAATGAGTACCTACAATATATGTTTTTGAGCAGAAATAAGAACAAGAGGCCCACGGGCCACGGGTCGCTCGCCTGAGTGACATAGCCACTGCAGATATGCAGCTGTTATGCAACATTTTTCCGATCCTGTCATCGCAACTAATGAAAAGATCATCATTTAAGCAGTTCTTTATTTTGAAGAAGAAGATTTATGGCATGCCAGTCAATTGAGCGTGATCATTTGAACAAACTAAATGGCAGCCAACTTGGATTTACGATCGGCATGATTTTAGCTATTTTTGATCTACAAGTCACCCCAATGCTTCCTACCAAGTTTCGAGTCAACTGGCCTTTCAGTTCAGGAGAAGAGGCGAAAAATAGATTTTCAAGATGGCTGCCATGGTGGCCATCTTGGATATCCGATTGGCACAATTTTAGCTTTTTTTGATCTACAAGTCACCCCAATATCTCCTACGAAGTTTGGAGTCAATTGGCCTTTCGGTGCAGGAGAAGAAGCTAAATATAGATTTTCAAGATGGCGGCCATGGTGGCCATCTGGGATTTCTTATCAGAACGATTTTAGCTATATATGATGTACAAGTCACCCTGATGCTTCCTACTAAGTTTCGAGTCAAGTGACTTTTGGGTTTTAAGGAGAAGAAGTGAAAAAAGATTTTCAAGATAGCCGCCATGGTGGCCATCTTGGATTTAGGATCGGCATGATTTTAGCTAATTTTGATCTACAAGTCACCCAAATGCTTCCTACCAAGTTTCGAGTCAACTGGCTTTTCGGTTCAGGAGAAGAAGCGAAAAATTTCTAGATGGCTGCCATGGCGCCCATCCTGGTTTTACGATCGCATGATTTTAGCTATTAATTATCTACAAGTCACCCGATGCTTTCTACCAAGTTTGGAGTCAAGTGGCCTTTTGATTTTGGAGAAGAAGGGAAAAATAGATTTTCAAGATGGCTGCCATGGCCGCCATCTTGGATATCTGATAGGCACTATTTTAGCTATTTTTGATCTATAAGTCACCCCAATAGCCTCCTACCAAGTTTGGAGTCAATTGGCTTTTGGGTTTAGGAGTAGAAGCGAAGATTTCAAGATGGTTGCCATGGCGGCCATCTTGAATTTCCGATCGGCACGATTTTAGCTATTTTTGATGTACAAGTCATCCTGATGCTTCCTAGCGTGTTTGGAGTCAATTGGCCTTTCAGTTCAGGAGAAGAAGCAAAAAATAGATTTTCAAGATGGCCGCCATGGCGGCCATCTTGGATTTCCGATCGGCACGATTTTAGCTACTTTTGATCTACAAGTCACTTTGATGCTTCCTAGCAAGTTTGGAGTCACTTGGTCTTTCGGTTCAGGAGTAGAAGCGAAAAATAGATTTTCAAGATGGTGGCCATCTTGTATTTCCGATCGGCACGATTTTAGCTATTTTTGACCTACAAGTCACCCTGATGGTTCCTAGCAAGTTTGGAGTCAATTGGCCTTTTGGTTCAGGAGAAGAAGCGAAAAATAGATTTTCAAGATGGCGGCCATGGCGGCCATCCTGGATTTCTGATCGGAACAATTTTAGCTATTTTTGATCTACATGTCACCCCGATGCTTCCTACCAAGTATCAAGTCAATTGGCCCAGGGGTGTAGGAGTAGGCTTTTAAAGCAATTGTTGATGCGGCACGACACACTACGTACGACGGACATTAACTGACCACAATAGCTCACCATGAGCACTTCGTGCTCAGGTGAGCTAAAAATAATATATACCCCTGTAAACCCCAGTTTTACTAGTCAAAACCTGTGTTAAGCAAGCACCTAGGGGAAAGCAAAAAACTGGTTGCTTAAGACAGGTGCTTGCTTAATACAGGTAAATTTCCACTTCTTTGCCTTTAATGGGATCTGAAATAGTGGCCTTTAAAGGCAGGTGATTGCTTAATATAGGTGGCCTTTAGGACAGGTTTGACTGTATATAAAAATGGGGTTTAAGGGGGTCAAAATTATATAGGTATGTTTTTGTGATGTGTATTTTTTAGGATACCATATTCACTTTAAATATTCTGACAGACATGCCTGAGATAACCATGTAGACACAGATGAAACTGATGGAGTAATATGATATTTTAGGAGTGATTTGGTCAGGTTCTGCATTGTCTGTCATTCAGCCAGTAATGTTTAGACAGAGTTAAATAGACTGGATAAAAATGGTTTGGCATTTTTGATTAATTAACTGCTGAGCACTTTCTATGCAAATTTAGCAGACAGAAAATGGTTACAGATTATTATTTCCAAGAATATAGGGTCTGAAATTCTATACAAACTATTTCCTTAGGGGACAATTTGCATGAAATGTCAAACCCTATGTTCTGGCAAAAAATGTGGGAAAAATGTTGTCTGCTGAAATTTGGTACCCAGTGTGCCTGCACGAAAGTTTAGACCCAATTTTCTATGGAAAAATGGAAAAAAATGTGAAGAAAAAAAAAAGAATGCCGTCTGCAATGTCTGTCGTTTTTTGTTTTTTTTCAGTTCAGTTTTCATATTTTTAACGCTCCCAGGCAACTGAGTCACTTATTTTTATTATCCAACATGCTAAGTATTAACCCTTTTCATGCTGAATAAATTAAGATGCCCTGCTCACTTCTAATTTTCAGCCAATCAGATTACTTGATCCAGGTTGTTGATATAAATTCACATACTGAATGACAAACAGTGCAGATCCAGATCAGTTGGCTTCTTCAGAAGCCAACTGATCTGGATCTATGCTGTTTCCTAAGATAGGGCATGTCATGTTTAGCAAGAGAAGGGTTAAAGAACTTCTGGTAAATAGTTCAAATAATCAGCTTATTGGGAATGCAAAATTGCATGCCAGTCTGCAATCACAATACAAAAATAACCAATTGCTGGACAAATCCATGCAAATGGGTGTGAACAAAAGGTTTTTATTGTCTAATAAGTCATTATAGCATGCAAGCATCCTATTGGATTTGTGTGTAGTGGAAACATAGTAATTTAGTTCCAGTTAAGCTTTAGCACTTTGAATAACAAATAAAAATATCCTCCCACAACATTCTGACATGTTTTCTTACTTTTTTCAGAAAATATGCATGCCATGTTTTTCTCTTAAGAGAATCTGACCCCAACTTTCCCGACTAATCCAAAAAATAAACGAGACTTACCTTGGTTAAGGTGAGGTTTGTTTGGGATTTTATGTAGTCATCAAAATACTGGAGGGATCAAATGAGATGCGCGCAGGTAACTGCCATATTCCTCAGTGTATTCAAAGCATAAAGTGGACTTTACAAATTCAGACAGATGAACTTTAAAATCTAAAGTTGCAGTAGATTTTAATAGGTCCACTCAATGAAACCATAATTTGTTAAGGGAGGGATATTACATATTTGGGAGGGCATTTGAGCCCTCCAGTATTTTAATGACTACATAAAATCCCAAACAAACCTCACCTTAACCAAGGTAAGTCTCGTTTATTTTTTTGATTTTATTACGTCATCAATACTTCCGTGCTCAAATGAGACTTCAAAGCAAATTTGTAAAGAACACCACATACAAGTGATGTTTCACAGAGATTATTACAAAATAAATTTAATTCCACTGCGTGAAACATGAAATACTGTTTTAAGTTGCAACACTTAAAAGTTTCAAAACTCCATGTGCAAATGAAACCACTTGTACAACTGGCTTATCATAGAATTTTCCTAATGTTTTAGTATTACACCAACCTACTGTTTTTAATATATGATCAACAGGAACACTGTTCATCTTAATTAGCTTTTGAAGGTGCCGCCCCTCTAATAGTTTTAATGATATGTTAACTAACAACATTGTTAAGTTTTGAACAACTGGGCCCTGAATCTTGAACAGAAGTAAACCACAAACAAGACCATAATGGGCCCGACCATAGGCACTGATTGTCAGCCCCAACCATAAGTCATTCAGTCTGAGGACCGACCCACATCGTGCAATTAAAGATGGAGGCAAAAGTCTCATTTGTAATATTGTGAAGCTTGCCTATTTAAGGGCACTTGATATATTTGGTAGATTTTCTGCCATTTTTTTCAAGAGAGATCTTTTCAAGGGTTGAGTGCAAGACTGGCGTAAGTCAGATGGTTGTTTTTCCCCAAACCTAATCTCCTCAACATGAAGGTGTTATGAAGATTACAACATTTCTTTATGTAAACAATGAAAATTTAGGTGCCATTGCTCGTATGAGCAATGGCACCTAAATTTGCATTGTTTACAAAGGGGTCAAATTTGCCCCTAAACAAGGGTTTCAAAAATATGTTTGTGTTACCATAGTCTTGCGCTCAACCCTTGTTTTGTGATTTTCTGTCTGATTTCCTGTGCATCAAAATCCTTCTAAAAATGAGTCTACTCTAAATGGAAAGAATTTGCTCCCCTTTGGGGCAAATTCTTTCCTTTTAGGGTATACCCCTTTACAGAAGCGAGTCAAACACAATTTGATGGAGTTTCCTCTCCTGAAAGTGTATGCATTTCCCTCAATGTCCCAAGTTCTATTCATGATGCAATTAATATGCATGGTGACAGACAGACAATCAAGTCCAATGTAATATCCACCTGTCTGTCAGATAAGCAAGCTAAGATTCACCAATTAGTAGATGGACTCTTTGATTTTGTTATATACGAAGACAAGAAAAATGCCTAATGGCATTATAGACGGTTGTTCTGCTGAAGAATAAAAGCTATCACTTTGAAAAAAAAAAACAAAAGTTAAAGCTCGGACCACACATGAGGCCTGTCTATCCGGACATCGCTATTTCAAAGGGCAGAATTTTTCCGTGAAAAAAATGTCCAAAAATGCTATTTTGAAGCCAAAATTTAGGTGACTGATGGAGTCACTGTGTAAAACTGAAGGGGTCCTTCTAATGAAGTAACAGTCTACATATGAAAGCAATCTACTGAAGAATAAAGGAAACACAGCACTTCAAAAAAAGGTTAACCAAAAGGTAAACCCGAAATAAATTTCAAAAATGGCAATTTTTTTTCAACCAAAATTTTGGTCCTTGGTGTCATTTATTGATCCAAATAGATCAGTTGGAAAACAAATGACCTCTGACAGTAGCATAGGCAATCTAATCTGCCTATTTTTAGGGGATCTGTCCCATCTTCCATGAGTTTTCCATCCCATTATATTCAGAGCCTGCAAAAATGTGTGACAAATTTTGGTGTGACATCATTGCCCTAAGACATCAAAAGCAATGTTGTGTTATGGTAACATTCGAAGGCATTCGAGTAAGCATACATTATCAAGTAAGCGTGCCCATATCAAGTGATATCTGCATGCTTGCTTCTAGGATTACTTCAAACATTTTTTAATTATTCAGTATTTATAGCTATATAATAATTAGGGTTATTACTGTTATAAATACTTCTTTTTATCTTCTGATATCAGCTCATCTCCAGTTGAATCACCTTTTCTGACAAAAAGGGAGTTAAATCATTTTAGTCTGAAGACCTCCAAAAGGGTGTCAGACACCACAGAATGTGGCATGTGATCAGGGTCTCCACTGTTTGCAAAAAGTTTAGCAATTTTTCTCTCAGAATATCTAAATCACATACCCCAACATATCTAAAATTGAAATTTGATTTCCAATATATAGGGTGGGAGAGTTTATTCAGTCTAAATGGGTTAACCCTAGTCCTGCTGAAGCCAGATATACCCTACCTTTGCAAATAGTGTAGATCCAGATCAATTGGCTTCTGAAAAAGCAAACTGATCTGGATCTGCACTATTTGTAATTAAGTATGTGAATTTATATCAACAATCTGGATCAAGTAATCTGATTAGCTGAAAATTAGAAGTGAGCATGGCATCTTAATTTATTCAGCATGACAAGGGTTAAAGAATGCTAGATCAGTTCTGTTTCTCTTGTAATATTTAGTCTTTGTATTTTCTCAGCATAATTTAGCTCTCACCAGACTTCGGGAAAATTCAGCATATGACAAGTTGACGATTTTTGCTTATTTTTCCCAGAAAATAGGCTTTGAGATTTCATGCAAATTGTCTCCCAAGGAGAGTTTGCATGAAATGTCAAACTATACTTGAAGATACCCAGGAAATAGAAATACTACAATCATGAACCAGAGCCTTCACATGGTACCAAAAGAAGGAGAGGTGAGGAACAAACAAGAGGCCCACGGGCCATGAGTCACTCACCTGAGTGACATAGCCACTGCAGATATGCAAATGTTATGCAACATTTTTCCAATCCTGTCATCGCAACTAATGGAAAGATCATCATTTAAGCATTTAAGTGGTCAACTTGGATTTCCAATCAAAATAATTTTAGCTATTGTTGATCTACAAGTCACCTCAATACTTCCAATGAACTTTGAGTCAATTGCCCTTTTGGTTCAGGAGAAAAAGTTCAAAAGAGATTTTCATGATGGGCGCCATGGCCATAATTTGGGATTTCCTATCGAAACAATTTGAGCTATTTTTGATCTACAAGTCATCCCCATGCTTCCTACTAAGCAAGTCAATTGGCCTTTCAGTTCAGAACAAGAAGCGAAAAATAGATTTTCAAGATGGCCGCCACCTTGGATTTCAGATCAGAACGATTTTAGCTAAATTTGATCTACAAGTCATCCCGATGCTTCCTATCAATTTTCAAATCAACTGGCCCTTTCGTTCAGGAAAATAAGCGAAAAAAAGAGTCAAGTTTGGCCATGGTGGCAATCCTGGAGTTCTGATCCGAACAATTTAGGCTATTTTAGATCTACAAGTCACCCCAATCATCTTCCAACCACATTTCAAGCCAACTGGCCTTTCCGTTCAGGATAAAAAGCGAAAAATAGATTTTCAAGATGGCTGTCATGGCAGCCATACTGGATTTCCAATAGGGACAATTTTAGCTATTTTTTATCTACAGGTCTTCCCGATGCTTCCTACCAAGTTTCAAGTCAATAAGCCTTTTGGTTCAGGAGAAGTAAAAAATAGATTTACAGGCCACCATGGAGGCCATCCTGGACTTCTGATCAGAAAGAGTTTAACCATTTTTGATCTATAAGTCACCCCGATGTTTCCTACCAAGTTTCAAGTCAATTGGCTTTTGGGTTTAGGAGAAGCGAAAAAAGATTTTCAAGATGGCTACCATGGCAGTCATCCTGGATTTCTGATCAGCTATCACTGCTGCAGAAAAGAGAAATGCACTTTTACACCCAGGGAAACCCGATATCGGGATATCGGAGGTTGCGATATTTCTGAGGTAAACAAATGATGTCATCCAGCGACAGTGTATGTACTTATCCTCTTTTAATGATCAAAAAAGTGCTTCTGGAGGATAAGCAACGTAACCTATATTTTCTCAGTTGAATAGTTTAATATATGAAAATGGAATTTCAATATAAAGTATCCTCCTATTGATTCAAAATCATGTTTGAAAAGGAAATTTCATTGTTTTACACTCAAATTCCATTTTAAGTTGTTCATAGCTTTTATCCTGTAAAGCTTTTTCATTGAGTATATATGTCTGTATAATCTTGAACATTTCTATGAATTATACAAGAAATAGCAGATGTGAAAAAATTACTAAAGTTGCAGATTTTTTAGATTTCTTTAGAGTTGTTGTCATATTTATTGGTAACAGGATGTCGGAGGCATGATGCAGGGATGTCGGAGGACAGATTTATATTGGTTAACGGGATATCGGAGGAAAGAAAATTTTGTGTTCTTCTTAAAACGGCTACATCTATTCTGAAACGTGATCTTGCCTGGTTTAATATGTTGAAGACGATTACCTGAATCATCAGGAGTGGCATGTAGCAAGCGAACAAAACGTTTATGCTGACTGGCAAAGAATAAATGAAATAATGTGCCACAGACTTATCAAGATAAAACATCAAGATAACCAGCCTTCGTGATGAAAAACCCCGGTAACAAACACGACTTCACATAGAAAAAGTGGACATTGCAGGGCTATAAATCTTCTTTTTTTCCCCCTTGCTTCTGCTCTAAAATATGTATTGAGGTACTCTTAAGAACCACGTCGTTTCTGCTCTAAAACATAGGTTCGGGTTATCGTTAGAACCGCCTCGATGAAAAAATAATAATAATAATAATAATACGAAAATTAACAGTTTTCTTTCTGAAAAGTTTGTATTTTTTAAGACATGAAAATTTCATTCTGCGTGTTTTCATATTTGTTCATCACAACGTTTTGTGCCTTTGGTGAGTTTCCAGGCCTACGCACAGACTTTTGAAATGGAAGGGGCGGGTGTGTGAATTCTTGGCTATTCTTAAAGGAGACACAGATGCCAACAAAATGCCGATGGGGGATTAAGGAATGTAAAGTGGTTTTAAGGCCAAACCTGCATGATTTTTAAAATAATTGGCCCGAAAGGGGTACAGGTCTCGTTTCATCGTTTGGTAGGTCAGATACTCCATGGATTTTTCATTTAATTTAGGCTTAAAAACTCAGGCCTGTGGGTTTTGAAATGGGGATGGTGTGACCGTATGGAGGCGTGCAAATGATCAGAAAATGTCGATTTAGAGACGAAAATTAGGAGTGTAACCCGTGTTTTCGATTAAAATCTGCTTGATTTTTTTAAAATAATTTGTCCACAATGGGGGCTACGTTCGCCAACTCACCGCCCCCCCCCCCCCCACCCCATCTGCTTGATTTTGAATAAATTTGTCCCCCCCCCCCCCCCCCCCCCCCCCCGCCACACACACACACACACACGCGCGCGCGCACACAGCGCGTATGGAAGAACACGTTACAAAATCTGCAATGTTTTCTATTGATAGCAAATGACAATGACAAAAGTCTCCTCGATACAACGCGATACAACTCATATACTTATTATATCACGCTAACAAATTTATGCGGTGAAGACCCCTTGCAAAGCTCACTTATATTAGGAAAATGGGATTACAGGGGAATGTGTAATTTCTCTGGCTGCTGCTTAAAAACCTAGTTAAGCGTACTGTCTGTAAAGATTTGTAGACAACAGAGGAGTTGAAAGCCCATATGGTATAGACTGGGACTCAGAGGTATGCTTCTTAACAGATTGTAAACATTTTAAAGAGCTCATCATGTGATTATTATTATTATTATTATTATTGTTGTTGTTGTTGTTGCTATATTCTAAATTAAACGACCCACCTAACACAGGTAATGCTCAAATATGAACGACTCAGTATAAGAAAATAGATAGATTCTTGTAATTAGATATACAAATGTCAGCCCGATTGACGAATAAGCACCTGTTGTTAACTTTATTATAGAGTTTTTGTTCTGATATTGGTGAATATTGTGCCAAGTTGGGACATTGCTATAAATAATTGATATATCATAGATTTACAGTGGTAACGTTACGTTTATTATTTCTGGTCTGATGGACTCGTTGGCACCACATCGGCGCTGCGGTTCTTACGAGTTTCCAAAATCAACATTTCAATCGAAACTTAGGTAGGAAAATATCACGTTTCACATACAGAACATCATTTTTGCAGTGAAAAGCTGTTTTATTGCATATAAGTTCTTAAACGTAATGGCATTGGTTCTAGTAATATTATTACATTAAACTCTCCTTCAAACCAATCAAACCCTATTAAAATTGCTACAAAAAGAGACACTAGTATTTGCACACAGGCTTAGCACCATATTGTGCGAACAGGTTTTAATTTATATTGCTTTTTTAGACAGAACTCACTCCGTCAATTTTCAGTGCCTCCGAAATCCGGTAACAGTCCCTCCGAGGTCCACAACATTATATGTCATTGTACCTCCGAATATTCCGTTATCCAAAATTTCGCTAGTACTTGCTTTAAATTTCATCCGGAGGCGTTATTTTTTGTTGATAAACTGAAACAACTATGAAGACAGTCGAAGAAAAGATAAGTCCATCCTTGGGCAATAATAAACCAACATGTCATTTACCATGATCGGACTGGTAGCCGTCGAAAAAGGCAAAAAATGAGATGAAAAATAGATCATCTTAGTTCAAATGCCGTCTTCACCTCCACAAAGTAGTTGAGAAAGGAAATATTTGCTTTAACATATTCATTATTATGTCTCTAGAACGAGCAACTCAGCTTTTTTATCAAATGATTAAGATATAAGCTATCAAAAATGGATAAGTACATACCCTGTCGCTTGATGACGTCATTTGTTTACCTCCGAAATCTCGCAACCTCCGATATCCCGATATCGGGTTTCCCTGGGTGTTTTATGTTAGACTTGACATAAAATCATGAAAATGTCATTCAAGCATGATATCTAGGTCAAGGGCACCAGGTCAGTGCATGCTTGAAGAATATATCCAGGACAATTACTATGCAAGGTTTGACACATGCAGCTATCAGCATTACAGAGAATCCACTTTAATGCTAGACTCAGCGTAAATTGTTCACAGACTGAAGGACTGATAAACCGACGGAAAGTCTAACTCCTATTTCGCACCCTGCTACAAGCAGTAGAGACAAAAATAAGATTTGGCTTTTTATGTGAATCATCAGCATAGCATACAATTCCCAAGATTGCCAAGACTTACTTTATCTGAAAAATTAAAATCAAAATGTCATCTGCTGTAGCTGTGATTAGAACTTTTAACCATTGTCCTGCTGAACCCAGATACACTCAGCCTTTGGAAACAGTGTAGATCCAGATCAGTTGGCTTCTGAAGAAGCCACTTGATCTGGATCTGCACTGTTTGCCATTCAATTTATGAATTTATGTCAACAAAGTCAAGGCATCTGATTGGCTGACATTTAGAAGTGGGCATGGAATCTTAATTTATTCAGCAGGACAAGTGTTAGAAAGTCATTCTTTGTGGGATGCTACAGTTCAAATGGTTTAAGAAGCAACTTTTTGATGGACTGTATCTGGTATCATTAGAATCAAAATTTATATGTCTAAACTGAAATAAAATGCACAAGAAAAATGTTTCTTGGACAACAGCTACACACAAATGTTTCTTCTTTAGTTTGATCTCATTATCTACCATCATTTTTCTTCATCTCAATCACAACTGATAACATATTTACCCTAACTGTTCAGACAAATAAGTCTGAGTAAACAGTATAGACACATCTTTTTGTGACATCTGATCAGGGTCTATCCTGTTTGCAACTCACCCAGCAGTTATCAGACAAACTGAGGTGGTAAAATGCACTTGTTCATACGTTAAGACAAATAAAATAAATTGAATAAATTGAGATACCACGCCCACTTCTAATTGTCAGCCAATTAGATTCCTTGATTCAGTTTGTTGACATACTTTCACATAGTAAATGGCAAACAGTGCAGATCCAGATCAGTTGGCTTCTTCAGAAGCCAACTGATCTAGATTTACACTGTTTGCAAAGGCAGGGTATATCCAGGCTCTGCAGGACAAGGGTTAAGGAGTTAAGGTGCCCAGATACCATATTTGACCTAATTATTGTTCTGTATGCTTAAGTTTTTTTTTTTAAATTACTTGAAAAAAAATGTAGTAAACAATCTTCCTAATAAGGGCACACTTTAAAGGAATATGAGCAGGACTTCCTGAGGGACCTATTTAATGATGCTCATGAGACATATAAGGGTATAAGGGTATGTGCGGTAATTAGGTCCAATACAGTATTTAGGATAAATACATTAGGCTTTTTAACTTGTACCACTCTCTAGACAAATTCAGTAGAGGACAAATTGATGATATTTTTCTTATTTTTCCCAGAAAACAGGATCTGACATAACATGCAGATTATTCTCTTAGAAGACAAATTACATAAAAGGGTAAGCCTATTGTGTGGGAAAAATAAGAAAAATATCATCAATTTGTCCAAAGAGTTTTTTTAATGTTTTATTACTACTTTCAGCACATGTCATTTTGAAATAACTTTTGTTGTCTGCTGATTGTGTTACATTTTCTCACATTATACAGAAAATCAACTTTTATGTCCAAAATAGCATTTTAATCCTTAAAGCGCCAATCACAACTGCAGCAGACAATAATTTTTTTTCTTTATTCTTTTTTTATTTTTCAGAGAAAACAAGTCTTGACATACATTAGGTTAACCCTTAAAGCGCCAATCACAACTGCAGCAGAGGACAATTTTTTTCACTTTTATTTTATTTTTTGGAGAAAACAAAAAAGTCTTGATATTTCGTGTGATTCGTCTGCCAAGCAGACGATTCACATGAAATGTCAAGACTTGTTTTCTCTGAAAATAAAAAAAAAATTTTGAATGTTGTCTGCTACAAATGTTGCTTGGCGCTTTAAGGGTAACTGATGTTTTGCGAATTGTCACCAAGTTGGTAGTAACACAGCACAGCAATCAGCGCAGACATACTGTCAAATGACCCTATTTACCATATTTACCCTAATCAGGTACAGGCCTGAGCAAACAAACAGAATATGGCATCTGATCAGGGTCTACATATTTGCAACTCAGTCCGTCGGTTTTTAGACACATAAACAGGTAGTAAAATGAACTTGTTCAAATGTCAGGACAAGTATGGTAAGGAGTTAAGGTATCAGAATATTTGGGGTAAATACAGAAAATACCGTCAAACTAAGTCTTAACCCTTGTCCTGCTGAATAAATTAAGATGCCATGCCCACTTCTAATTTTCAGCCAAGCAGATTACTTGATCCAGGTTTCTGATAGAAATTCACATATCTAATGACAAACAGTGCAGATCCAGATCTGTTGGCCTCTAAAGAAGCCAACTGATCTGGATCTAAACTGTTTGCAAAGGCAGGATATATCCAGGTTCAGCAGGACAAGGGTTAATGGTGATAGATCACCCATGGCTATTCATGCCTGTCTGCTGCTTGGGAACAAATAATAATCTACAAGTTGTCTTTTTTAAAAAGCATCAAAACAAAAAGTCTGCTGCTGTCTATTGAACAGAATAAAAAGAGACAGTGAACTACTCTGTTTATTATGTAACTAGACAAAGTGCCCAGTGGGGCACATATACCCCCTGACCAGCGCTACCGCCAGTTTTTAAAGAGCAAAAAGTATGTAGTTTTGACTCTGGGGATGGCAGTTGTATGCTATATGTTATAACATTGAAAAAATTCAATCACACATAATATGAAGCCCTTGATCTCAAACATCAGGCACAGATGCAGGCATTGAGCTAAATAAAACTTTAGCCCTATAACTATCACCATATACTAGTGAAATCAATCAGTCTTTATAATATAAGCAAAAATGACATTTGTATGAAAAGTCTGTGACCTTGACTTAAAAGCCATGCCCCAGCTTGGGGATGGTGCCGAGAAAACCTTTAGACATATATATATTCCATCATGCTTAATATTAATGAAACCAACAAAAGGGTCTTCATAATATAGCTATATAAAGTTTAATGAAAATTTTAAGGTCATCTGCCTTCTCAATGCCCTCTACATATCGGTAAAGTATCACAAAAATATCTTAAAGAATTTTTAGAGTCATTGCCCGCACAAGATTTAAATAACCAAGGGAGAAAACTGCAGAATGGAGTCAGAGTGTTATTCTTGAATGTGATATGCCTACTCAATGTCCTATACAAACTGGTGAAGTATCATGAAAATATCTTAACATGTTTTAAAGTTATGGCTTGCACAAAATTTTTATAATTCTGGAGACAAGGGGAGATAACTCAAGGACCAAGTCAGTTAGAGTTGTCTTTCTTGTACTTGATACCCTACCAAATGCCCTCTACAACCTGACAGTTTCCTGAAAATAGCTCAAAGGGCAGTTAGGAGTTATGGGGTGCACAATAATGCGTTTATGGACAGACAGATGGATGGATGGACGGATGGATTCCATGCTGATAGCTATATCCCCTAAACCTCTCGGTAGGAGGATAACAAAATTCAACAAAAGGTCTTAATGGTATAGCTTTATAAACTTAGATGCAATTTTTTTTACTTTTATATGAAATTTCTAAGTCTGTGACCTTGACCTCAAGGTCATACCCCGGGATGGGGATGATGCTGAGTAAAACTCTAGACCTATATCTACCAACATGTCAAATATAAATGAAATTCCTCAAAGGGTCTTGACGGTATAGTTATATAAACTTAAACACAAAAAACTTTGACTTTTTAATTAAAATACTAAGTCCGTGACCTTGACCCCCAAGGTCACCCCTGGGGTGGGGATGGTGCTGATAAAAACTTAAGACCTATATCTACCATCATGCCAAATATGAATGAAATCCATCGAAGGGTCTTCAAAATATGAGGTCATAAACTTTAATGCAAAAACTTTGACCCTAAGACAAAAATAAAGTATGAACATATAATGCTTCAATGGATGGACCGACAGATGAACAGATTTCTTGCTGATAGCTATATCCGCTCAACCTTTCAGTAAGGGGATAACGAAATTTAACAGAAGGTCTTGATGATATGGCTATATAAACTTAAATGCAAAATTTTTTACTTTTATATGAAAATTCTAAGTTCGTGACCTTGACCTCGGTCACACCCGGGGAGGGGATCAAGCGGAGTAAGATGCTAGGCTGATATCTACCAACATGTCAAATATAAATGAAATTCCTCAAGGGTCTTGATGATATAGCTATATAAACTTAAATACAAAAAAATTTGACTTTTTTTATGAACATTCTAAGTCCGTGACCTTGACTCCAAGGTCACCCCCGGGTGGGAATGGTGCTGATAAAAACTTAAGACCTATATCTACCATCATGCCAAATATGAATGAAATCCATCATAGGGTCTTCAAAATATGAGGTCTTATAAACTTTAATGCAAAAACTTTGACCCTAAGACAAAAATAAAGTACAGTTGACTCTCGTTATCTCGACCCCTCTTATCTCGATCCTATCACTTATGTCGAACTGATTTCTAAGTCCCTATTATTTTCCCTATGTATTTATTGTATTTCAGCTTCGCGTATGTCGAACTTCTTTTATGTCGACACTTCGGCTATCTCGTCCATCATTTTCAGTCCCTAAATATATTTTTCACAGTTTTTACTACCGCGTATCTTGAACTCGGACCATGACGAAGGAAAAAAAATGTAAGATGAGGCGCCGCCGGTCTCTCAGTTAATGAAGATCATAATAGGCCATTGATAAATCAATCAATATTTTAATTTTCCCCTTTGTCCAGGTAATTACAAACAACGCAAACAATGTCTAAAATCCGTAATTATGAAATCACGGGCGTGTCTAGTCGGGTTTGACACGCGGCGCTCAACACTGTCTCGTGTCATTGATTTGTAAGATAAAAAGCGGCCCAGAATAGTGTTATGGAAGATTAATCAACGAAGTTTCTTTAATTTATTGTTTAGATATGCTCTTCTTTATTGAGTACTGTCCGTCTGAATGATATAGCATCTTCAAGAAAAGTCAGTGCGCGACAGGTTCCGACAGATCAGCCTGTATGGATCAGGCTAGCTAAGTCTGAATCTTCACTTGTTACTCTTTGGTGAGGCGGTGCTCTTTGGTAAGCCCATATAAGGCTTATGGGTATAAGGGAAAATTCGGGGCGTGCAGGCTGATCCCAGTCTTTGACAGTCGCACAGTCTTCTAATAATGTTTTGCATGGCCTCAAATAGACGAATCATACGTGGGTACCGATGTTAACCCTTCCGACCCTGTAGATTGGTACAGATACCCGCACAAATAGTGTAGGTCCAGATGAGACGGTTCATAATGAGCTTTCTCTGCAGGATTTACAGTTTGCCACACTGAAGTGGTTCGTTTATGCCAGGAGAGATAATCCAAACTAGCTTACAGCTGCCACTTAACATTGTAAGCGTTTTATGCAAAAGCGGAAACCAGTCAACTCTTTATCGAGTTGTCTGTGCAAAGACAGCTAATCCAAACCAGTTCATAACGTATAGCTAACAAAACCCGGAAACCAGTAATTTATTTATAGCTCATATGGAAATCCAAATTTGCAGGAGTATTAAAAGACAACAAGAGACGTTTTAAATTTATTATTATTAATATTTTTGATGATATTATTCCAAGAGAACCATTGCATCTCCTAAAACAAACAGTAACAATGCAAACTGAAGTACGCGTAAATTATATAAATTGCCATATGCATGTGGTTTTGGCGAACAGTCGTCATACCTATGACGTCACAATTTGGTTGTCTCGAACTACTGATAACTCGAACATTTTTATCAGGTCCCGTGAAGTTCGAGATAACGAGAGTCGACTGTATAAACGAATAATACTTCAATGGACTATCGGACAGCGAACAGATTCCTTGCTGATAGCTATATCCGCTCAACCTTTCAGTTAGGGGATAATGAAATTTAATAAAAGCTCTTGATGATATGGCTATATAAGCTTAAAAGCAAAATTTTTTACTTTTATATGAAAATTCTAAGTTCATGACCTTGACCTCGGTCACACCCGGGGTGGGGATCATGCCGAGTAAGATGCTAGGCCGATATCTACTAACATGTAAAATATAAATGAAATTCCTCAAGGGTCTTGATGATATAGCTATATAAACTTAAACACAAAAAACTTTAACTTTTTACAAAAATTCTGTGACCTTGACCCCAAGGTCACCCCCGGGGAGGGGATGGTGCTGATAAAAACTTTAGACCTATATCTACCATCATGCCAAATATGAATGAAATCCATCAAAGAGTCTTCAAAATATGAGGTCTTATAAACTTTAACGCAAAAACTTTGACCCTGTGACGGAAAGACGAACAAACAAACGAACGTACGTACGAACGAACGAACTGATGAACGCAAAAGCAAAAATTATATACCCCCACATACTTCGTATATCGGGGGTATAATTACTGCAATGCAATATGAAACAATATAAAAATGTGTCATGCAGCTATAAATTAACTGACATAATATCATAACCAAAAGTAATCACCGTTACTCTGGGCAAATACTGCAGACGAAAAATTGTTGACATTTTTGTATTTTTTCCCAGAAAATAGGCAATGATAATTTTCATGCAAAGCCCCAAAGCTGATTTTCTGGGAAAAGTAAGAAAAACATAACAAAATATTGTGTGCTGAATTTTTTACCCAGCGTGAAACAAACACACTGGAACGTCTTTATAACATGGTTTGTAAAAGCACAATATAGGGATCAAACATGGTTTTTCATGCATTAACATTCGCCAGGTCCCGTGGGAGGTGTTGAAAACCGAGGCCGAAGGCTGCGGTTTTCTACACCTCCCAAGGGACATGGCGAATGTTAATGCATTGAAAAACCATGTTCAATCACTATTATTGCATAAAAAAGGAAAATATTTGCTACATTTTCGCGTTATTTCTTGCACTATTTTGTTTCGCCTTTTCACCGATGTCGGGCGAACTCTATTTCCACGCACTATGCTTGTTCTGGGGCAGGGCAGCAAATCTGTGGCCCCGGTACGATCATGTTGAAAGTGCGCAGCCGTGCATTAACAGCGCGTGAATTGCCTTGTTAATACACCGCTTTTCGCCGGTTAATGCACGGCTGTTAATAATGTGCGACACTGCTTTTTTATGCAATAATTGTGGATATAAGCCAGTTCACAGATGGAGCCCAGCATATGTTGTATCTAAACAAACATGTATAGATCAAATAGAAAAACAACCATAAAAGGTCATTTTTATATATAATCTGTAAATTTTGGTTTAAATAAAACTTGCTTGTTTACTGGACATGAGCTGCATTCAGTTAAGCGCAACGTTTGCAGTTTCTCACAAACAAAAGCAAACTTTCCATACAGTTGTGACAGTTTTCTGGGGAGAGTAGAGAATATCTTCAAACAAATCTCAAGGTGTCTTTTGGCACAATCAAAATGGCTAGCTTTGTGAAAAAGTTTTGTAAGCTTGTTTGTAACAAAAATATGGAATGTTTATTGGGTTGATATTATTTATTTGATTCTATAATATGAAATTAAGAATTATTGATATAATCTATTCAATATAATATCAAGACTCCCCAATGAGAACAACGGCTACTTTCTAATGCACAGTAATATGAAACCTTCATGTTTATTAAACTGCCCATTGTAAAGGGGCATAAACTGCCCATTGTAAAGGGGCATAAACTGCCCATTGTATAGGCTAACTTTGTGCAAGCATATTAGAAAAGGTCTGAAGTGGAAACCTTAACCCTTGTCATGCTGAATAAATTAAGATGCCATGCCCACTTCCAATTTTGAGCCAATCAGATTACTTGATCCAGGTTGTTGATATAAATTCACATACAGAATGACAAACAGTGCAGAAGCCAACTGATCTGGATCTACACTGTTTGCAAAGGCAGGGCATATCCGGTTTCAGCAGGACAAGGGTTAAACATTAACCTGCTGACTATATAATTATACAGGCAGACAGTGAAAAGCATTTTTCATATTCTTCACAGAGAATAAGACTTCCAAATGTATAGACTGAATGAAATATCTTATTTTCTGGGTGAAATAAGAAAAAAAATCACTAATTTTCATCTTATAATTTAGCCAATAGAGTTCTAAAGCTTAAAATGATACATCTAATGCTATATTAGCCTGGAAGTGTTTACCATACCAGATGACAGCAATAGGCCTTCCAGTTAATCAGAAATGGAACTTAAAACTGGAGTTGGCATACAAAATGACAGGCAGTCATTATTAGACCAAGGCATATAGATCAAGGTCAACAAGAGCAGACAGCATAGCTTGCCTGGAATCGGGGTGATACTGGAGTGTCAGGGTGCTCTTTAGAACCAGTCTGATCTGGGTCTGCACTGTTTATTTAGGCCTATCTGTCCCAGTACTTAGAATCATTATGGTAAGAGGAAATGTTATGGCATTTTAGCTCTTGACAGGATTTCTTTTGCTATGGTTTGGTCATTTGTTGTCATGAATTTGACATTATCAGGGATCAATCATAAAATTTCTAAGTCTATGACATTGACCTTGAGGTCATGGGCATAGGTAGGGGTGATGACGAATAAAATTTGGACCTGTATCTATTATCATTCCAAATATGAACCAAATCTATCATATGATTTGGAAAATGTGAGCTCTTTAAACACTTTAATATAAAATTTCTAAGTTCTTAACTTTGACCTTGAGGCCATGGGCAAGGCCAGTGAGTATTGCTGAATAAAACTTTTGACCTGTATCTATCATCATGTCAAATATGAACAAAATCCATCATATGGTTTGGAAAATATGAGCTCTTAAAAAACTTTAATATCAAACTTAAAAGTCTGTGACCTTGACCTTGAGGTCATAGGCATGGGCAGGGTATTGCTGAATAAAACTTTGGAACTGTACCTATCATCATACCAAATATGAACAAAATCCATCATATAGTTTGGAAAATATGAGCTCTTAAAAATCTTTAACATTAAATATTTCTAAGTCCATGACCTTGACCTGACCTTGACCTTGAGGTAATGGGCTGGGGTATTGCTGAATAAAACTTTGGAACTATATCTATCATCATACCAAATATGACAAATCTATCAAATGGTCTGGAAAATATAAGCTCTTAAAAAACTTTAACGTATAAAAAACTTTAACGTAAATCTGGACGCCGACTCCGATTCCAGGGATAGTGCAATAGCCCTTCCTGGACTTCATCCAGGCAAGCTGAAAATGAAACTTGCAATGAATAAGGCCTTGTTCAATATCTCTTAAAGCAACAAATGAAATTTGTAACAGATGGACATTCAAATGTTTTTGTCTTTTACTTTTTCTTTTTTACAAAAAAAAAAATAGGTATTGATAGTATATGTGAATTGTCTGCCAAGCAGATGATTCACACAAATGTCAAGACTATTTTCTTTGAAAAATTCAGCAGAAGGGCACACCACCAAACCAACCAACCTGACCCCTGTATAGCCCCTGCTTACCATATTAAACCTACAGCAAGACTGATCTGACTGCCCAGTGAACCATATAGGGCATCTACAGTAAAACCTGATCAGCTACTCAGATGAGACTGGGTCTTCATCAGGGCTCACAACACCAACAAATGCAAATCAGTCTGACCCAATTCGGCTTTTTTTCAGCCATATTTCCAGAAACTGCCAGTCAATGACTTTGGTTAGCATTTGCTGTCACTATAAATTCCCTGTGATTACACAGAGTATTATTGTTCTAACATCCCAGAAGTTATGAGAAAATGTGAGTGTCTGCTAGTCAAGCTTCATCTGTCGCATTTGACAAAGGTAGATGAGTTGTTAACCCTAGTCCTGCTGAACCCAGATATATCCTGCCTTTGCAAACAGTGTAGCTCCAGATCAGTTGGCTTCTTCAGAAGCCAACTGATCTGGATCTGCATTGTTTGCCATTAAGTATGTGAATTTATTGCAACAATCCGGATCAAGTAATCTGATTGGCTGAAAATTAGAAGTGCGTGTGGCACCTTAATTTATTCAGCAGGACAAGGGTTAAGGTATATTTGATGATAATTCTGGAATAATTTTCTCTAGTTCTCCATAAAAACATATGTTGTGTGAAGTGAGTACCAACAATATATGTTTTTCATATGTTGTGGGAACTTATAAGAAGTGCCTCAGTGAGGTGCTTCTAATGAGTACCCACAATATATGTTTTTATGGAGAAATAAGAAAACTTATCTCAGAATTATCATCAGCAAATCCTCCTTAACCCTTCTCTTGCTGAACACAGCATGCCCTGTCTCAGCTGAAGAAGCCAGCTGATCTGAATCTGCACTGTTTGTCATTAAATATGTGAATGTCTATCAAAAACCCAGACCAAGTAATCTGACTGGCTGGAAATTAGGAGTGGGTGTGGCATCTTAATTTATTCAGCATGACAAAGGTTAACAACTCCACAACAATCACAGTTTTGATCCAGTTCTTACTTGTTCATAATGGTTGCTATTTGTAGCCAAGGCCAAAAATATCTGGTCTACTGTGCAAGTCACAGATCTAGGTGGAGCAACACACACTCCCCAAGCACCTCTCTGCCTCCACCACACCATTCTTTTTTTTTTTTTTTTTTTTCTTTAAACAAACCTTTCAGTTTCAGATGGACTGATATTTATGTCTGCTTCTTCCATTTTTTTATCTCAACATTCAGACACTAAAGGCGGACAAAAACAATTTTCTAGCTGTTTTTTTCCAGACTATTTCAATTGTGTGATGGATGACTGACCTTGTGCATACACAAAACAGGCCTTGAAAATACCCCTTGACATAAACATTCAATGGCCGAGAGAAAATTAATCCCAACAGACGCAAATAAAAACAAGAGCTTCTCTTTCATTCTTTTTGGCAGTATCAGATTTGTCATCTTTCTCTTGTACACTGCTCCTGACTAGTTCCATTTATTACCTGTTACCAGAATGGACCGATCTGTAACAGCTGTCCATTTTTACCATCTATACAAATCTCAAATAAACCATGCAGATTGTGCTGATCTGATGTCTACATGAATGGGCTAGTCCAATTACCGTAAAAATTCCAACAGATGCCCATGCTCTAATAAACACCCATCCCCCAATCTGGGCATGAAAATTGGTGATATTTTCTTAACATTTTTAACCAAAATACCAGCCTCTAATAAACGGCCACATGTCAATTTAGAAAAATTATTGCTACTTCCTCATTCTACTGTTTAATAATCAAACAAACAAATCCCTTTTCTCTCTTGGTCTAAATAAAAGATACGAACATGGGATTTCCAGTCCTCCGCCAGGTACTAAGATACTCCAAGAGTGGCTAATACATCTTTTGTAATGCTAGTCTGTACTGAACACAACCGTTGAAACTCTAGTATACTACTGTTTCCGATATCAATATGGTGGTCATACAAACAAATTGAACATTTTGAAGTTTTTCCAACTGTAATAAAATGCTGTAGCCTCTAATAAATGCCCACCTCCCTCTTTATGAAAGATAATGATTCTAATAAATGCCCGGGCGATAAGAATTTTCACTTTAATTCTGTAGGAAGGAAAAATTACAATAGTTATTTCAACAGCTGTGTTCTCATACTGATTCCATTCAGACCAGAATCCGTCTGCTTCCAGTACCCACAGAACAGGTATTTACTTGAGCTCTGGTCTTTGTTTTTAACAAAATGGGAAAGAATTTAATTTCCCAGATGATTTTCTTGAATTTAATCTTAACTACCCTCTGAGCAAATTCAGCAGTTCACAAATTGATGCTATTTTTTCTTATTTGCCCAGAAAAAAGGCTCTGATCTTACAAGCAAATTGTCTCTTTAGTTATTATTTTTCCCACAAAACAGGCTTTAACATTTCATGGGAATTGTCTCCTAAATAGACTGACATTTCATGCAAATTGTCTCTAGTTTTCTTATTTTCATAGAAACAGGCTTTGATATTTCAAGCAGAAAACAGACTGACATTTCATGCAAATTGTATCCTAAGGAGACAATGTGCATGAAATGTCAAGGCCTATATTCTGGGGAAAAAAGAAAAATATTGTCAATATGTTGTCTGCTGAAATTTTTACCAAGCATGCTTAGCATTAACCCTTGTCATGCTGAATAAATTAAAATGTCACACACACTTCTGATTTTCAGCCTATTAGATTACTTGATCCAGATTGCTGATATAAATTTAGATACTTAATGGCAAACAGTGCAGATCCAGATCAGTTGGCTTCTTCAGAAGCCAACTGATCTGGATCTACACTGTTTGCAAAGACAGGGCATACCCGGGCTCAGCAGGACTAGGGTTAATGTTGAGGACATATCAGGAGTCATTGCTATTACTTATCCCACAATATTATATTCAATAATCTTTCCTCATACCCAAAATTCCATACAATGACTACCTTATTTACCTCCTTTACTTCTAACCATACTTACCCTAAGTATTGGGACATATTATCTACTAACCATACTTCTTCTAAAATATGTAATAGTCCATTCTACTACCTGTTGATGTGTCTAAAAATTTGCTGTATGTATGGCAAACAGTGTATACCCTGATCAGATGCCGCATTCTGCGGCGTCTGATCTGATTGATTGTGTTGGGGTTTAACGACACGTCAACCCTTGTGGGTCATTTTGTGTCATCTCCCAGAGAAAGGGAGAAAAGAGATAGAAGAGATAGTAGAGGAGATGAAAGAGACGATTAGGGAAGAAATAGGAACAGGAATGAAAGTGAAGAAACAGAAGAAATAAAAACATTCCCCCTCTACCCTTACCTGCTACAAGGATAGCAGGCCTTGCCCAACTGTAAGCCAATTTCAGTTGGACGCCCCGGTGACGTAAGATACACGACACCATTGCCACTCCCGACCACCCCCGGGCATCTGATCTGGGTCTCCACTATTTGCAAAGGCCTATCTATCCCGATACTCTGGGTTATTACAGTATTATGCTTGTACTATATTTGTTCTAACGTTTGAATTTGAAGAAGTCCAGTTTACAAGCTCTTGATGTGTCTAAAAAAACTGCTTGATGAGTGGGGAAACGTGTAGACTTAGATCAGATGTCATGTTCTAAAGCATCTAATCTTTACCTACACTGTGTGCTCAGGCCTGCCTTATAGCTCCAGATAAGGTGCTTTATTTTACCCAAAATGCACTGATATTTTTTCTTTTTTTCATGAAAATGTATATTGTGGTTACTCATTGGAAGCCAAGCGCTTCTATTGAGTACCCACAACGTGTGTTTTCATGGAGAAATAAGAAAAATATATACATATTATCCCCTTTTATCTGGAGCTGTGCTGTCTGTTCCAGAACTTTTGAGTAAATGTGGTATTTACATAAATGAATTTAGCAAATGCATTAGGAATAATTGAATTTCTTCTCCATTCCTGTCAGTCTAGACTGGTTCCAGTCTCTAGTGACTATTTTTTTTCTTATAAGCCTGTTTGATAATCCATTGAAATAAAATCAAACTAATACCATGACTATAAAAGCTAGTCACTAGTGACCAGCCTTTTTAGTTATATTCTGTTGTTGTGGTTTTCTTTCTTTCTTTCTTTTTTTTTTTTTTAATTATCAAACAGGATTACAAGAAAAAAATATTTAGTCACCAGAGACTGGAGCCAGTCTACTGTCAGTCACACGGTCATATGTGGCTCAGCCTTTACAGACATTTTTTCCTTATTTCTACAAAAGAATTTATATGGGGGTACCAGTTACATTGGACTTGCTGTCCCATTCCAATTTCATTGAATACCCACAATTTAGCATAGCTCCAGATATTAGGAATATCCAGAAAGAATATTTCTTATTTCTCTCCACAAAACATGCTGTGGGTACTAATTAGAAGCATCTTAGTGAGGGGCAAATTTGCAGCATTCTAATTTTCTTTTTTATGTAGCTTTCAGAGAAAGTAAGACTTGACATTTCATGTGAATACATGAAATTAAAAGACTTATTTTCTTTGAAAAATAAAAGAAAATTCAGAAGGTTGCCAGCCACAGTTGTGATAGGTTCTTTAAGGGTTAAAACATCAATCAAAAGCAACCAACATAGCAATTTTATTTATTCATTTATTTCTTTATTTATCCTAGAAGATGATTCATATGAAATGTTTGTTAGTTCATTACTCGGTCACACTTACATGATAAAACTGGGAATTCCACTATTCAAGGTACTAGTCCTAGCTATATTCCTACTGTGAGAGCTAAGCATAAGTGTAGCTACGACAAATTTCAGGGAGTCTTCACTATGCATTACGAAAACACGCCTATGTAATTTTGACCCCCTTAAACCCCACTTTTATATAGTAAAACTGGGGTTTATAGGGGTATACATTATTTTTCTTATTTCTGCTCAAAAACATAGATTGTGGGTACTCTTTAGAACCGCCACCATGCCAAGGCGGTTCTAACGAGTACCCACAATCTATGTTGCGAGGCAGTTCTAACGAGTACCCACAATCTGTTAGATTGTGGGTACTCATTAGAACGGCCTCTGCAAGGCGGTTCTAATGAGTACCCACAATCTATGTTGCTCAAAACATAGATTGTGGGTACCCGTTAGAACTGCCTTGGTGAGGCGGTTCTAAAGAGTACCCACATCTATGCTGTGAGGCAGTTCTAACGAGTACCCACAATCTGTTAGATCGTGGGTACTCATTAGAACCGCCTTGCCGAGGCAGTTCTAACGAGTACCCACAATCTATGTTTTTGAGCAGATATATGAAAAATATCAGATTTTTTTACCTGAAAATTTTCAGTTTTTGGAGGTGAAATTTTTTATATATTTGAATAGGCGTGTTTTCGTAATGGACCCTTCTGGGTATTGAACCAAAAAGCGCCCAATCTGAAGGCGACTGCTCTTCCAACTGAGCCACTTAGACTTGTCTGAAATGTCAAGCCACATAATGAATATCAAGTGACTGTCACTTTAACCATTACCATTCTCTGGGTAAATTCAGCAGATGACAAATTGATGATATTTAACTTATTTTTCTCAAAAGATAGATTTGACATTTCATGCAACTGTCAAATCCTATTTCCTAGAAAAAATTAGGAAAATATTTGAAAATGATGTCTGCTGAATTTTTTTCCCAGCATGTTAAGTGTTATGGGTTAATTTTCTTTCTTTTTTTTTTTTTCACAAACAGCTAAGCTGTTTTGGTTTCCAAAGAGACCTACCATAATAACTCTTAAATATTGGGACAGATAGGCCTTTGCAAACAGTGTAGACCCAGCTCAGATGCCACAGAATGTGATGTCTGGTCAAGGTCTACACTATTTGCCACATATACAGCAATATCTTAAGCACATCAACTGGCAGTTCATAGAATGGGCTAGTCCAAATTTTAGGACAAGTATGTGAGCAGATGAGATGTTCCAATACATAAGGTAAAAACAGTATTACTCTTTGCATGCTTGGTAATTTTGCATGCTTTTTTGTCTTCTGTGGATCAGCAGACGACAGAAGTCGCCACTAGCAGGGAAACAGTTAACAGAATTCTAGTGACACAAATATGTCAAAAACACTGGACTCTATCTTGAAGACCATTTTTTTTTCATAAATATTAAAGCATGTTGACCTTTAGAATGCTTTTCATGAAATGAGTGAACCAAAAATTTGATGTTTCTCTAATTTTTTTTTTTTCAAAACAATAATAAAAGCACTGGAAACCGGCCATGATACTCAGTGACTGCAAGCAACAAAATGAAACCTCTGAAGGGCAAATAACCTTGGGAATGGGACAGCCAGAGTTATATTCCACAGCTGCAATCTTCTATATGCCTTTATTCTGCTATAATATGAGCACAGCAATTCCTACAAGACTGCATGTGCACCCAATAAAGCCTCAGATCAGCCTGTGCATCAATGCAGTCTGATCAGAATCTTTGCAGGGCACTCTGTGGGTAGCCAAGAAGCGAAAGTGTCTTCATCTGAATAGCTAAGATTCTGATCAGCCTGCCCTTCCACGCAGGCTGATTAGAGAGAGTCTTAGCTATCCAGATGATGACACTGTAGATCCAAGTCTTCGCTGGGCACACATGCACCATCATAGGAAATGCTGTGCCCTGGTTCAATTATGTCCATAAAGTTTCAGCCAGATACTGTAATTAGTAAATGAATTATAAGTCAAAATTCCCTTTACAGATATAAAGGGCAGATAACTCAAGAACTGGATTAGACAGAGGAGCAGACACTTTCCAAAACGTGTAAGCCTGAAGTCTTTTATATATCGATGAGGCTTCATCTAGGTATTCCCTATATTGAGAAAAAACATTTGTCAGACATGGAAAAGAGCAATAACTATTTCAAAGAATGCATAGGGACAACCAGAGTTGTGCCCCTTCATCACAGTATGTAACCTTTATTCTGATTTTGCAGTCAGATACTATAAACAGTAAAGGAAATGTAAGCCTAAACTCGCTTTTCAGAGATATATTAGGCAGTACTTGAATAGCCAAATTAGTCAGCACTTGGCGACAGCAAATTTTCTGTACATTTATGAAGATTCATCCTGATATACCATGAAGTAGAGCCCATAAGCATAAGTCTCTTTTCTCAGATATATCAAGGGCAGAAAACTCAAGAACTGGGACTGGGACTTCTAAATTTCGTTTTTCCCTCCAAAAGTAAGCATGATATTTCATATGAACTGAATTTCCTATTTAATGTGAAATGTTAAGGCCTATTTTCTTGCAGAGAAAAAACAATGTACTAGTGTCATCAGCTACAATTTGGGTTAACTGATCATGTCACATGCATAGTGAGTGGATTTCAATACAAAATCTGGAAATTATGTGCCATGTCATCATCAATTTCAATTTCAATAGTGGGTATAACATCATTTATGACAGTTAAAATTAGTTTGCTTTTAAGCATGCACAATCATCATAAAGGCTGTAAAAATGTATAAAAACAACAAAAGAAAAACTTAACCTTTACCACTCTCAGGCTAATTCAACTGATGACATATTGGTTGTATTTTTCTGATTTTTCCAGAAAGCAGGATTTGACATTTCATGAAAATTGTCTCCAATGGTGACAATTTTCATGACATATCAAATCCTGCTTTGGAGACAATTTTCATGAAATGTCAAATTCTGCTTTTTGGGAAAAATTTGAAAAATATTTCAAAATGTTGCCTGCTGAAAATTTTACCCAAAGTGCTAAGAGTTAAGGCTGAGGATGTATTACCGGTTGCAACATCAGGAAATGTACCTTTGGACATGCATTCAGTGAAGATTCAGAATCTTCAAAAGGTGCATTTTTGATGGCCAAGGATGTAAAGTTTCTTCATGCTGACAACAAAAACTCTGATCAGATGGTGCAGATGTGCTGGTACATTACAGAGTTTTCACTGGGTGCACATGACAGATTGTAAATTTTCTTGCGTCCTAAAATTCTGAACACTTTGTTCCATAAATTTTTGGCATTAATTTCTTCTTCTATGCATTAGTTTCACAAACAAGAGAGCCATCACGGCCCTATATCATTTTTTGATTTGGGTTTTACGGCCCTTTCAAGAATATTTCACTTATATCGTGCCGATCGTTCATCGAAGGTGGGCGAAAACCGGAGAACCCGGAGAAAAACCACCTGACCATCCGTAAGCAGAACTTGGCTTTCCCACATATGACCCGAGCGGGGCTCGAACCACAACGATGAGAAACCTAATGGATTAAGAGTCAACTCTCTTATCCACTAGGCTACGGGGGCCCGCACGGCCCTATATCACTCACCTGAATTATGTTATACATAGCACTGCTAATGGAGATGAGATTTTAAAGGTCATAATGACCTTGACCATGACCTCTGCCCTCAGGGTCATCTTCTGATCATAAGACACATCCCTACTATCAATGTTTGAGGGTCCTACCCCAAGCATTGCCGAGTTATAAACTTGTTTTATACTAGAGGTAACTGTGACCTTGACCTTTGCCTCGGTGTCATCTACTGGTGAGGACCAACATCCCTTCTAAGTTTGAGGGTCCTAGCCCCAAGCACTTCCAAGTTTTCAAGCTTTTTAGTACTAATGGTCATGGTGACCTTGACCAAGACCTTTGCCCTCAGTGTCATCTACTGGAGTGGACAAACATCCCTTCTAAGTTTGAGGGTCCTAGCCCCAAGCATTGCCAAGTTATCAAGCATTTTAGTACTAAAGGTCCTGGTGACTTTGACCCTTGCCCTCAGACATCTACTGGTGAGGACCAACATCTCTACTAAGTTTGAGAGCCCTAACCATAAGCATTGCAAAATTGTAAGCTTTTTTGGTACTGCTAACAGAGATGAGATTTTAAAGGTCATCATGACCTTGTCCATGACCTCTGCCCTCAGGGTCATCTTCTGATCATAAGAAACATCCCTACTATCTATGTTTGAGGGTCCCACCCCAAGCATTGCTGAGTTATAAACTTATTTTGTACTAGAGGTAACTGTGACCTTGACCTTTGCGTCGGTGTCATCTACTGGTGGGGACCAACATCCCCATCTAAGTTTGAGGGTCCTAGCCCCAAGCATTGCCAAGTTATCAGGCTTTTTAGTACTAAAGGTCATGGTGACCTTGACCAAGACCTTTGCCCTTGGTGTCATCTACTGGTGTGGACCAACATTCCTTCTAAGTTTGAGGGTCCTAGCCCCAAGCACTGCCAAGTTATCAAGCATTTTAGTACTAAAGGTCCTTGTGACTTAGACTGTTGCCCTCAGATATCTACTTCTCTACTAAGTTTAAGGGCCCTAACCATAAGCATTGCAAAATTGTAAGCTTTTTTGGTACTAAAGGTCACGGTAATCTTGACCTTTGACTTAAACATCATCTACTCTTCAGGTCCATCCTCACCTATTAGTTTAATAGTCCCAAGATTAATCATTGGCTTTTTGCTCTATGTGAAGTGACCTCCACCCCCCCCCCCCCCCACCCCCTCCAAGCCCTCAAAGTCCTAGGCTTTGCCCTTTCAGAAATGAAGACCTTTTTTTTTAAGTTTTTTCCTATATAAGTGTATGTAAAACATGTCAGCCCCGGGGTGGCGCCATTTTTGGCCCTAGGGGAATTACTTGAACAATCTTGGTAGAGGTACACTAGGTGAAACTATGTATCAAATATCAAAGGCCTGGGCCTTCTGCTTTCAGACAAGAAGATTTTTAAAGTTTTTCCCTATATGAATCTATGTAAAACAAGTGACCCCTAGCGTGGGGCTATTTTTTACCCCAGGGCTATAATTTGAACAACTTTGGTAGAGGTCCACTAGATGAAGCTACATACCAAATATCAAAGACATGGGCCTTCTGGTTTCAGACAAGATTATGTGATTTTTCAGTTAAAAAAAAAAATCTATTTTTAGCTCCTGTGACCTAGATGTACAATGGACCGGAACCATTCAAACAACTCTGAAAGAGCAACAACCAAGGAGCGTTGTTGTGAAGTTTGGTCAAAATCCAATCAGTGGTTTAGGAGGAGATGTCGTTTGAAAAAATTGTTTACGGATGGAAGCACACAGGATTGCACGATGGAGGACGGACAAAATATGATCACAAAAGCTCACCTTGTCACTATGTGACAGGTGAGCTAAAAGTGCGTGGAATGGAAAACAGTAAAGACCCTGATGAGCTGCTTATCTGGGTCAACAATGTTTGCATAAACCATTTTCTCTGGGTATAGACTGTTTACATAAGCTAGTATGTCAGAAAAGTTGGTGTATAAAATGTTAGGACAATTATTATATGTGAGGAAAGCGATACAACATGTAGATACAAATACAAGTAAAGCCAATGTTTTCACATTTGTATGACTCCTCTGTAAGGATTATGGGTAAAGACATGCCAGTGTTTATTATATGTCATTGGTTTGTCTGTTTGTATAGTGTGCTATTACGCCACCTGTTTGTGGCCTGAGTTTATCTTCAATAAAGTTATGTTCTGTTCTGTTCTGTTCAAAACCTACAGTATTTATTGTAAATTATTTTGTGTAATGATGTTCCTCAATCATTTCTGGCAAAAAGCAACTTAACCCTGACCCTGTTGAACCCAGATATACCCTGTCTTTGCACACTGTGTAGATCCAGATGAGTTGGCTTCTGAAGAAGCCAAATATTCTCGATCTGCACTGTTTGTCATTCAGTGTATGAATTTGTATCAAAAACCTTGATCAAGTAATGATTGGCTGACAACAATTAAGTGGGCGTGGCATCTTAATTTATTCAGCATGGCAAGGGTTAATCTTCAATCTGGTGACTGCAGTGCTACTGCTTTGCATGTTTTCTTTGATGATTGATTAACTCTTGTCCTGCTGAACCAGGATATACACTGCCTTTCCAAACAGTGCAGATCCAGATCAGTTGGCTTTTAAGAAGCCAACTGATCTGGATCTGCAATGTTTGTCATTAAGTATTCAAAGTATCAATTACCTGAATCAAGTAATCTGATTGGCTGAAAATTAGAAGTGGGTGTGGTATCTAGCTTAATTTGTTCAGCAGGACAAGGGTTAAGACAAATCTTAGCTCTGAATTGCCTGTTGGATATTGCCCAAGGAAGTTCTGACACAGATTTTTCAGATGGTGGTGTACTGGCTCTGGCTTTCCATTGTTTGTGCTTTCTCTCAGCTTCACAGCTTCTCTTTGCTTCAAAATCATCTTCTCCTTTTCTGATGAGGAAGCGCCCCTTTGCTCAGTCATGTACGGTCTCTTTCAGGATCTGAGGTATGTTAAGGTCCTTACTCTTTGCATGCTGGATAATTTTGCATGCTTTTTTGTCATCTGGGGATTTTTTTTTTCTAAAAATTAACTCTTTCAAAAAAATCTTTCAGGAATAACAGAGAGTCAAAAATTTTGGATCCAGATCAGGTCCGACATTTTGTCGGGCCTGATCTGGGTCCAAACTGTTTGCAAAGGTTATCAGCAGACGACAAAGTTGCCACTAGCGGGGAAAGATTTAGGGAAGGCTTTTAGCGTATCCTTGATGCATTTCTTGTGACCACCCTTAGAGTAGTTTCCAACCTGAAGTTCTCCATACAAGTGTCTCTTTAGTAATTCTGGTGACATGGCCAGCCCATCTAAGCTGTGCCAGCTTCAGAGGAGTATGTATTTGTTTTATGCATCCCTACCCTCTGTAAGACTTCTTTTTCAGGGATCTTACCTTGCCACTTGATCTTTAGTAGTTTCCTTAGGTACCTATGACACTAGTTTTTCTTGTCTACGTTAAGGTTTTACGGCCAAGTCAACCCATTAGGGTCATGTCAAGCAAGGTTAGTTTACCAAACCACACTTTTTCCTGGGCAGGCTTAGTCCTCTAAGATGTTAACCAGTACCTGTGGACATTCTTTCACCAGAAACTGACAACTGCCCTTCTTGAATCAGCAGAAAATATTTCATGATCAATTGCCATGAAAGAATGCGGAGGTCTAGCATGTGTATAAGTGTTGGCAGTACTGCAGTTGTATAGACTTTCAGCTTTGTATTCAGCCTGATTCCACTTTGATCCCAGACATTTTGATTTTGTGTCCAATAGCAGTGGCCACCTCTATTTAGTGTCCACTCCATTAAACATCCATTTGAATTCCTCTTATTTGATTCTCCCTTCAAATAAAGCTGTATTAAGTAAGAAGCTGAGTAATGTGACCAATGGACCAACTGTTTTATACAATTTTGCCAACCATTTTGGCTTGCTGCTACCAGGTTTATTGTTCTGTCACAGAATTGGTTTGAGTTTAGACCTTTGTTCACTGTGTGCATCATTCAGTTCCCCAGAACAGTTGTAATATAAATGCTTAGCTCCAGATTAGACTTTTTTTTTTCAACCTAAAGATTTTGAATTCAGAGCTATGAACATCAAAATATTGTCTGTTGCAGTTGTGGTTTTAACACTTACAAATTCAGCAGACATCCTTCCTCCCCCACAGCCCCCCCCCCCCCCCCTTCCCCCTCACCACACACACACACAGAAAATAGGATTTGACATTTCATGCAAACTCTCTCCAAAGGAGACAATTTGTATGAAATGTCAAATCCTATTTCTCTAGGAAAATAAAAAAAAAAATATTTCAAAATGTCATGTGCTGAAATTTGCTAAGTGTTAAATCATTTGATACTACCATTCAAGATGACTACTGTCATTGTGTGACATATCTTCTTGTTCCTATGACATCAGTAGTTTGGTTGCCATAGCAAATGCCATTTCTTGTTGACTTTTAATAGGAAAATGGTGAAATGGCATCACCTATCTGACTGTTGAAAAATGTTGAACCAAATTATGCAGCTATTTTGTGATTGCATCCTGTTTACAATCTCAGAATGATTGCTTTGTTTGGTCTGCAACAAGTATTTTTAACCCTTAAAGCGCAACGATTGTCATCTGCTTGTGACTTTAAAAGTCATTTTTGCAAACAGTGTGGACCCAGATCAGACTGCTCCTTTAGCAGTCTGATCTGGGTCCACACTGTTTGCCTATATGCAAAAATAGGTTTGAAAATATCATCAATTTGTCATTTGCTAATTTTGCCCATAGTAGAGTAAAGGTTAAAGCTCCCATAGATGACAGATGCAATAACAAGTGGATGTCCATAAGCCCAGCAGACAAACATAACAGATAACATCTTACCACAGTGAAAAGGTTGTTTTTGATGAACTGAAAGAACCAGAATAACCCTAAGTATATGCAGTATCTGATTAGGGTCTACACTGTTTGACACGCATCCAGTAGTTTTTGACACATTAACAGACAGAAAAAATGAATTTGTTCAAATTTTAGGGTAAGCATGGGAAGGACTTTTAACCCTAGTCCTGCTGAACCCAGATATACCCTGCCTTTGCAAACAGTACTTGAGTAGAAGCCACCAAAGCACTGTTCGTCATTCAGTATGTGAATTTATATCAACAATCTGGAATAAGAAATCTGATTGGCTAAAAATTAGAAATGGGCATGGCAACTTAATTTATTCAGCAGGACCAGGGTTAATGTGTCCAAATATTAACCCTTTAAGTGCCAATCACAATTGCAACCTTGCCAAAGTCCTTTAAAGGATAGAGACTACCATAGATTTTTTTAGGTTCAAAGGATAAACCCTAGGTACTTGCCTAATACCACTCCCTCTGAAGTCCAAAAATTTAAACCAAATTAGGTTTAAAAAATTTCAGTGACTTCACAAGACAAATATACTGATGGATGAAAGGATATTAACAGTGTCCATTACAGATCATTCTAAACAGAGCCAGCTTATCAGTTATTATGTGAAAAAAGGGCTAAATTTAGGGACCTTTCTTTTAACCTAACCACTCTCTGGGATAATTCAGCAGACTACAAAATGATGATAGTTTTCTTTTATTTTTCCCAGACAACAGGATTTAACATTTCATGCAAATTCTCCTAACAGGATTTGACATTTCATGCAATTTGTCTTCAATAGTGGCAATTTGCATGAATTATCAAATCCTGTTTTCTGGGAAAAATAGAAGAAAAAATATTTCAATATGTCATCTGCTGAAAATTTTACCCAGAGCGCTAAGGATTAATCTACTGTGCAAAAGAGCTACAAATGATGGTGCCTCTGCCTCTCTTCATGCTCTATAATCCTTTTCATGCAAAGTCTAAATCAGCAAATCATCAAATAAGCTTAACCCTTGTCCTGCTAAATAAATTATGATGCCACACCCACTTCTAATTTTCAGCCAATCAGATTACTTGATCATGATTATTGCTATAAATTCACATACTTATTGGTAAACAGTGCAGATCCAGATCAGTTGGGTTCATCAGAAGCCAACTGATCTGGATCTACACTGTTTGCAAAGGCAGGGCATATCTGGGTCCAGCAGGACAAGGGTTAAAATGTAGCATGGTGACAATCATGTTCTATAAAGAGGGGTCTATGGATGACAAGAACCAAAGCATATATTTTTTTTCTGATTTTAACAATGAATTTAGTAATAAAATACATAGGGTTTTTTCTTCTACTTATTCTTTTAAAGTAGTTCTAGGAAGCCTGAAAAAGAACGGATATTTCAGGGATGTCAGAAAAGACTACAGTTCTCAGGGACCTAAAATATTTCATAAATGTCCTCTGGCTGCCAATATTCTAATTAGGCATGCAAAGAGCCAACATATTTAAAGACCACAGTTCCTATCACTAATGCGTCTGTCATTCATTCTGGCTGCAACGATCTTTTACTATAGACTGTCAGACTGCTTAAGGTTTTGCATGCTGGGTAAATTGCAGCAGGACATTTTGATTTTTTTCTTATTTTTCTCAGAAAATAGACACTGACATTTCATGAAAACTGTACCCACCATTTATTTTAAAAAGAAAATCATAAAAAGAAAGTCACATGCACCATTAAGTATTTTTATCATGTACTCTGCTTGGTTCTGCCTTTATTATGTGGATATTTCCCAACAACTTAATTGCAGTGTGGTAATTAGGTCAAATTCAGTAGACTGACATTTGACCCAATATATACAATCCCAAATTCTATGGCATAAAGAACAAGAGGCCCATGGGCCAGGATTCACTCACCTGAATAAAACATCCATTTAAACGCTACCTAGCAACATTCTTCTAGTATTGCCACAGCAAACTAGGACACAAATTTGACCCTGCCGTAAAAAAGAGCACCATGATGGTCCTACTTTGGTTGCCTGAGCTAACAGATTTACATACTTAGTATTGAAGTTTCATTCAAGTCGCCTGCTTTGAGATTTTTGCATAAAGTTTATGTTTCTATATAAATATATACAAAAATAAGCCCTGCACCCGGCAGCCAAGTTTTTTAATGAATCATCATGGCTTGAACAATCTTGGTAGAGGGTCACCATAGGAACATCTCTGATAAATTATATTAAAATTTGGTCCAGAGATTTCTGCAAAGAAGATTTTTAAAGTTTTCTATATCAATATATAGGGAAAATAAGTCCCATCCATCTCCCTGGCAGCATGTTTTATAACAAATCATTATCGCTTTAACATTCTTGGTAGAGGGTCACCAAAGGAACATTTCTGCTAAGTTATACTGAAATCAGTTCAGTGGTTTCTAACAAGAAGATTTCTATATAGAAATATAAGGAAAATAAGACCTGCGCCCTGGCTACCATGTTTTTTAATGAATCAGCAGGGTTTTGGTAGAGGGTCACCAAAGGAACATTTCTAATAAATCATACTGAAATTGGTCCAGTGATTTCCGAAAAGAAGATCTTTAAAGTTTTCTATATAGTTTTCTAAATGAATACATAGGGAAAATAAGCACCACCCCCTGACAGCCACTTTTTTTAATGAATCATGATGGCTTGAACAATCTTAGTAGAAGGTCAAAGGAACATTTGTTTAGTGTTTTTACCATATATGGTGATGGCAGCCATCTTACTAAATGGATCAAGACCATTTGTACAAATTTTCAACCCTCCTTTGACAGAAGTTAGAAGAAAATTTGAGCTGGGGTTCCAGAGGAGAAGTCATTCAAAGGTGTGGATGGAAGACAGATGGACGATGCACTGGGAGTGATCACAATAGCTCATCCTGAGCCTTCGGTAGGTGAGCTAAACAAAAAATACAATTTTGAATATGTCACATATATCTAGGTGATGAAAAATTATTTTTAAGAATTTTACCTGTTTCACCCCTGAATTTCTAAAGTGGACACTTCCATCATTTGACTTTGTCACATATATTGTTATGATTACGGGTGTCAGTCAAAATGATTGAACCAAATAAAAAAACAGTGTAGATCCTGATGAGACAGCTCATCACGAGCTGTCTCATCAGGATCTACACTGTTTGCAAAAGTATCTGTTTTGATCTATAAGGCTGAAAGGGTTAAGGGTGCCCCAATACTTTGGGTTTCACAATTCTTATGCTTTTTACTGTAGTTTCTCTTGTCTCTCAGTTCAAATGCAGCTCACATACTGCATTCAGCAGACTGGCTCCAGTCTCCAGTGACTAAATATTTAGTAACTGTAGACTGGAGTCAGTCTGTGCATTCAGCAAATCTTGCTGAATCCCACTTAGAACTAAATTTGCAAACTGCATTTAGTACCATTGTTACCCTATGTATTTTGACACCATAAAGGCTCCATATTCCTAAAAAGTAGATATTTTTTATCCAAGAATGGTTTAATAAATTGATATATATTATTAATGCAATTATAAAATGTGGCATCTGACAGCCTGTAAAATTTCAGTTAGTCTCTTGTTTTTTTTAACTGGATCAAAAATGAAATGATTTTTTATTGTATCTCTGAATTAATGTTGGCAACATTAATTCAGAGTACCATAAAAATTATTTCATTTCAAGAACGAGAGATTAACTGAAATTTTACAGGCTGTCAGGTGCTACATTTTATGATTGTTTGAATACCATATATCAATTTATTAAACCTTTATTAGATAATAAAATGACTATTTTTGAGGAATATGGAGCCTTAAACCCTTGTCATGCTGAATTATAAAAAGATGCTACACCCACTTTTATTTTTCAGCCAATCAGACTATTTGATCCAGGTTGTTAATATAAATTCACATACTGAACGACAAAGAGTGCAGATCTGGATCTACACTGTTTCAAAAGATAAGGCATATCCGGGTTCAGAAGAACCAGGGTTAATTCCCAACAATACTTATACTAAATTTGAACGGGTTCATTTACTGGTCTCAGTGGCTCAGATGGATGTGGGTTCTATCCCCACTGGTCCGGCAACATTCTTTCGTGAAGACTGATCATGAAGTATTTTCTATAGTCATTCTTTCCCTTCTGCTGATTCAAGAAGGCTAGACTAAGTTTGCCCCGGAAAACGGCTGGTTAGGTAAACTGACCAGCACAACATAATAGTGTTGAATGGGCTGTTAAACTCCAACCCAACCAACCAACAGGTTCATTTTCCTTGCAAGTGACAAGTTTCAAATGTGGTGACAGAATGGCAAACATTGCAGACCATGATCAACCTGCTCCCCTAGGAGTGACTTGATCTGGGTCTATTATGTTTGCTAAGGCATGCCTGTCTGAATATTTGGAATAAATATATAGTATATTAGTAGTTTTTATCATGTCTCATTCAAATGAAGCTGGCCTTTCTGTTTCATTGCATAATCCCCAAACAATTTATGCCTTTTAGTAGCTTTCTAAATTGTCTACAACTTATTGGTCCATCTAGAATGGATAATTAATTACAGCCTTTATGTTTCAGAGATTACATAAATGGAATACTGAAATTCTGAGAGGTGGGGCAATGCGAGAAAATGCACCTTAGGATGTTCTATCTGGACACGTTCTAGATAAGAAGTGGTAGCAAGTAATTTTTTTCTTATTTCTCCACAAAAACATATCTTTTGGGTATTCATCAGAAGTGCCTCGATGAGGCACTTCTGATGAATACCCACAACATATGTTTTTTTGGAGAATTAAGAAAAATATCAATGCATTTCATCTTATCTGGAACTATGGTACTATCAATGAAGAATCACCTCAGCCTGTGCATCTAAGTCTTTGCTGGGGACTCAAAGGAGCTGAGACTTCTTCAGTCCAACAGTGAAGATTCTTATCAGACTATGCAGATGTGCAGGCTGGTCAGTTTTCATTGAGCGCATATCATAAAGCATAATAATTACATCACTAAAAATATTGAATGATTAACAAGACGGGATAAAACCCAAGGAGCAAGCATGCCGACATCACATGATATTGGCACACTTACTTGATATTGCATGCTTATTCTGACGCCTTAGAATATTACCATTTTATGACATATGATATCGTACTAGCGTAAAAATGATATCGCTTCTGTAATATTAATTTCGCACTGCTGTTAGAATTGCTTTAAGACATAGGATCTTCACAGAATTTTGTCTATAAATCATTTAATTGAGCCAAACTATTTAGAGCTATATAATAAAAAGGGTTATTGCACTGATATTGGTGAATATTGTCCCTCACTGGGATATGTACAGACACTCGCAAGCTCGTGTCCTTAGATATCCCTACTCGGGACAATATTCACCAGTATCAGTGCAATAACCTTATATTATCTCAAACTGTATTTGTGGCTTTCATCATTTCTATGTTTCTACCACAATCACAAATCATACCTAACCCTATATTTTCTCCAAATGCCAGTAGAAATAAAATAGATGGATCAATGATTACGGCCCAGTTGTTCAAAGCATCCTTAACATAACAAGCTTGTTAGTGATGAAAATGTTAACTGTTCTAGTAAGTACAATATCTAACACACAGGTATTTTTGCTGAAAAAATGTGAGTAGCTTTTGCAAATGCAAAAGCTACTCACATTTTTTCAGCAAAAATATTAGCCTATATGCCATATTTGATGATCAAAATTTTAACGATACGTTAAATAATGACATCACTAGTTTTGATCAACTGGGTCCTGGCTGACAACTGTATAAAGAGATGGATATTTAAGCTGTGCCATGGGAAAATGTGTCTTTGGGCATATAGGGACAGGGAAGGCCCAGATCAGCCTGCACAGTTGCACAGTCTGATCAGGGCCTTAACTGTCTGCTAACATAATCATTAGATATACTACAGAATGTATGAATGGGAAGCAAAGGCCTGGCTGATACATTGAACATGCACAGGATGCTTTGAATCTGCACATTTTGAGTATATTTCATTACGAAAACATGCCTATTCAAATATATTGAAAATTTTACTACCAAAAAATGAAAATTTTCAGATAAAAAATTCTGATATTTTTCGTATTTCTGCTCTAAGCATAGATTGTGGGTACTCGTTAGAACCGCCTCAGCGAGGCGGTTCTAACGAGTACCCACAATCTATATTTTTGAGCAGAAATAAGAAAAATAATGTATACCCCTGTAAATCCCAGTTTTACTATATAAAAGTGGGGTTATAGGGGGTCAAAACTGTATAGGCATGTTTTCGTGACAGAAGGCAACTTTTCACTTGAGGATGATTATCTGATACAGACACTGATGGTTAACTGAAGCTGCTAATTACGCTGATGCTCAGGCAGATACAATGACCAATACTAGTGATGAGGAAGGCTGTAGGAGGAACTAATGAATGATGAAATACTGATGGATATGATATATGCTGCAATTTTTGCTACTGCTACAGTTGCTGCTGCTGATCATGATGATGATGATGATGATGAGAAAGAGACTAAGAAGGTGAAGAATGAACAGGCTGACAATGAAACAAATATAGCCTGTAATGAGATGATGCTGATAACATCATGAGAGCACTGAAATTTATGATGCTGATAACAGAACTGATTAGATGGATTGTAACACTAATGATGAGGAAATGAAAACATCATTGGTGTTATGATACAAAGCATTATTGTAGTAAAAACTCTGACAACCAGTACCATATTCACCATAAGTATTTGGACAGCCATAACTTCTTACTGTACCTTTCCTAAAATTTGAACTGGTCCATTTGACTATCTGTTCTTGTATCTCAAAATTGCCGAATGAGTGGCAAACAGCGCAGACCCTGATCAGACACTGCCAAATGCAGCATCTGATCTGAGTCTACAGTTTGCTCTCAGATCTGTCTGTCCAATAACTTTGGGTATAAATAACCATTATAACAGCATGCTGATTAAGTAAATGGGACTGTGTCAGCACTCATCATCATTGCACTGGTATTACTAGCACCACCATCAGCAGCATCAGCACTACCTAATCAATCATTATCAATGACGTGAATAATTGCATAATGCATAATTTTGTAACTGGAATCACTATAGCTGACTGATCAACCCATTTATGCTGAGTGGATTCTTCTACCTCAAGTCTTTGGACAGGTTCATTTCCAATAGAAGGGGTATCTGGTTAGGTTTTATTATTACCAAGTTTTATAGAAATTCCTGTACTTAATGTAAACAGTGTAGACCCTGATCAGACTGTCTGATCTGGGTCTACACTGTTTGCCAATGTCTTTTTTATGGGAGGCCTTTGATTGAATGGGTTAACATAGAGAAAGATGACATTTTGATTTTTTTTTTTTCATATTTTTCAAAGAAAATAAGACTTCATACTTCATGTGAATCATCTGCTAGGCAGAAAATTAACATGAAATGTTAAGCCATAGTTTCTCTGAAAAATAATGAGAAAAAGTAGAATGTCCTTTGCTGCAATTTGGCTTAGCGCTTTAACCTTTACTGCTCTCCAAGCTAATTCAGCAGACAACAAATGGATATTTTTCTTATTTTTCACAGGTTTGACACTGGAGACAATTTGCAAGAAATGCCAAAACTTACTTTCTGGGAGAAAAATAAGAAAAATATTTTAGAATGTCATCTACTGAATTTTTTACCCAGAGTGCTAGAGTGTATGGTTAAAAAGATGACGTGGGAGAAAATTTGCGATCTCAGTTTGTTTTGTACAATCAAAAATACCTTTGACCATTCTCTAATTATTGACCTATGATACTAAACATATGAAAATATAAGTGAAACATTATTTCTGCTGAGGAGGAGCTGTCTTTGCACTTGCATGTCACAATTTTCAAAGCAAAAATGCAATTAGTTTTAATGCAACACCAATTTTACCTGGCACTTTTTTTACAAACACAGCATCAGGAGAAGGTAACATGACCATGCACATGGACAAGGTCACAAGAAAAAAATTGTATTAAGTAGATATGGAAACAGTTGAGGCCCAGATCAGCCTGTATTTGATGACCATTCCCAAGGCTTTTGCCATTCACTGTTGTATTTTACTATGCCCAATAAACCACAACAAGCTGATCTGGTCCTTCATTCTCCACTCAGCTTTTCAGATATATTTTCATATGCACTCCTCACACAACCTCTGGGGTGTGTGTGTGTGTGTGTGTGTGTGTGTGTGTGTGTGTGGGGGGGGGGAGTTAAGGGGGGGTGTGTGTGGGGGGGAGGGGGTTTCCAGCCAGCATTTCAAAACCTACCCCATTCATATACCTGGAAAAACTGGACCCATTCATATACTTGCTCATCCAAAATGTTGACCTATTCATATACTGCCCTTTGATTTTTTGTACCCATTTATTGCTGGTTTATAGACAAATATCAGTCAATTCATTGAATACCAAGAGATCAAGCAGCCTCGAAAAATCTCTGAGTGAAAAATATGTGCATATACCAGGATGTCAGAAAAATTAGGCCTTTCACATAGGAATCCGGAAAAAAATGGGTCATTCATATACTTTTTGTTGAAAAAAGAGGACCAATCATATACCTGGCAGGGCTGAAAAAGGGGGCCATTCGGCACGCACATCCGTATTATGCCATATGCAGTAAACCCCCACCCCCGCAAAAGCACACAACATCATGTGAAATGTTCCATTTCCTTCAATGAATCTTAATCTTTACCACTCTTTAGGCCAATTCAGCAGATGATTGTTCTTGTTTTTGCCAGAAAACAGGATTTGACATTTTATGCAAATTGTCTCCACTGGAGACAATTTGAATGAAATGTTAAATCCTGTTTTCTAGGAACAATAAAAAAAGATATTTCAAAATGTTGTCTGCTGAAAATTTTATCCAGAATGCTAAGCATTTTAAGGATTACAGCTCCAGTTGGATAACTTATTGGATGTAATGAATCAATGAACCAAGTATTTTATCAACAATTAAAGGAAAACTGTAATGTTTGAATTCAGCACAAATATCAGGTTCCAAAATAGAAAGTAGCCGATTTTTAAAGATAAAGGACCAATGAGATAAAAAAGGTAATAAGATAATCAAGTAATCATACATTATTAAGGGGACTTTACTTTGTGGACAACTTTTGTGACTTCCTGTTTGCAGTCTTCCATAAAAGAGTCTACTCAAAAAAGGAAAGAATTTGCCACCAAAGGAAGCAAATGCTTTCTAGAGTAAACCCCTTTTCAGAGGGAGGCAAAGCAAATTTGACAAGAGTTGCCTCCTATCAAAGAGTATCCATTCTCTTTAATCCATTGTAGACAGAATGAACTCCCCCACACAACATATTGGAAGATTCTAATTTTGACTTTAGGTATGTCAGGCTATGTGATTTAGATATTCTGAGAGAAAAATGGTTGAACTATTTGCAAACAGTGGAGATCCTGATCAGATGCCAGATCTGGGTCTGCACTATTTGCCAATTACCCTTTATGGGGTCTCCAGATTACAACGGATTAACCCTTAAAACGCCAAGAAAACCTGCATCTGAAATTGTCATCTGCTTTATGTCGTCTGCTGAATATTCTTGCAAACTTTTCAAACATACTTTTTGCATGTTTGCAAACAGTGTGGACCCAGATCAGACTGCAGACTAAGCAGACGACAATTGTTATGATTGGCGCTTTAAGGGTTAAAGCAAGGAGCTTATGTGATGAGCTCTTGGTTTAAGTGTGTGTCATCTCTTTCAATAATCTCCCAGTTATATGATGTGACAAGGAACTGTGATAGGAAATGCTCACATTTGTAATGCTGCCTGGCTGAAATGAATACCAGACATGTAAGGTGCTATTCCAGCCAGTAACATGATCCTGACACTGAGCTGATCACATGGCTACAGATAAGACTTTTTTTCAACCAAAATGTCTTGATACTTTACTTAACCCTTGTCATACTGAATAAATACAGGTTCAGCAGGAATAGGGTTAAATTATCTTCATGATAACATACAATGTGGGTCAGCACCTCACCAAGACATTCTCTAATGAGCACCCACTAGGTACAGTTTCATGAAGAAATAAGAAAACTATTTTACCAATTCCATTCTTATCTAGAGTTATGTTTGGTGTCTGCACAACTCAACTATACTGCAATAAGAATTGGGACTGACAAGCATGTGCAAACTGTATACTAAGATCAGTTGCCACATTCTTGATGCATTCTATGGCAACTGATAAAAGTCTACACAGTTTGCCACTCACCCACCAATATTGCAGACACATCAAAGGTACTGTAGAACAGTCATAGTTGGCAGTCATTTTATTTTGCTGCTATCAGTGATCCAGGCAAAAACTGACAAAACAAAAACTGTGCCAATATTAACCCTTGTCCTGCTGAGCCCGGATATACTCTGCCTTTGCAAACAGTGCAGATCCAGATCAGTTGGCTTCTAAAGAAGCCAACTGATCTGGATCTGCACTGTTTGCCAACAAGTATGTGAATTTATAGCAACAATTCGGATCAAGTAATCTGATTGGCTGAAAATTAGAAGAAGGCGTGGCATCATAATTTATTCAGCAGGACAAGGGTTAAATTTTCAATAAATTTACACAACAACCTCTTTATAACACTATTGCTGGGATCCAAAGCAAAAACCTGTGTTAGCTTAACCCTTGTCATGCTGAATAAATTAAGATGCCATGCCCACTTCTAATTTCTAGCCAATCAGATTACTTGATCCAGGTTTTTGATAGAAATTCACTTATTTAATGACAAACAGTGCAGATCCAGATCAGTTGGCTTCTTCAGAAGCCAACTGATCTGGATCTGCACTGTTTGCTAAGACAGGGCATGTCATGTTCAGCAAGAGAAGGGTTAACAACCGTGTTGTATACAAACACAAAAAGTAGAGGTTATACTGAATTTTTATTTTCAATAGAGTCTATACATTTTTGTTTTGATACAGTTAAGATACAAAGTAAAAATGTATAGATTATATAGAAAAATGACCACATGGTGATTTTTCTATATAATTTAACTGTCTTATAATGAGCTGTCTTTAAAATATAAAGTGGTTCCAGTGTATTGTAGTTTGTTTGTGTTGAGGTTTTACGGCCCAGTCAACCCAATGGGGTCATGTCGAGTGCAGTCAGTTTACCTAACCACACGTTTACTGGGCAGGCTTAGTCCTCTAAGCCGTTAATCAGTATTATGCACATTCTTTCGCCAGAAACCGACAACTGCCCTTCTTGAATTAGTGGAAGGGAGAGAATGACTGTAGAAAATATATCATGATCAATCTCTACGAAAGAATGTTGCCTACCTCGGAGGTGGTTGAACCCGCAACCTCCTGGTCTCCAGTCCGAAGGCGCATCCAAGTGAGCCACCGAGGCCTGAATTATTGTAGTGTGACAAACATCTAACAGTATGGATGCCCCTATAATAAACCCATTGTAGACTGAATAAACTCCCCCACACTATATATTGGAAGATTCTTATTTTGATTTTAGGTATGTTGGGCTATGCCATTCAGATATTCCTAAGAAAAATGGTTGAACCATTTGCAATCACTGGAGACCCTGATCAGATGCCGCATTCTGCAGTGTCTGAAATGAGTCTGCACTGTTTGCCAATTACCCTTCTAGGGGTCTCCAGACTACAATGGGTTAAAATGTGCAAACAAACTCTTCCCATCAAACAGCCTACTTTTGATACACCAGATATTGTGTTTTACAGTAGTAGAATGTATTCTTGCAAATTTTAAAACAAATATGGTAAATAATTAACCTTCACCACTCTCTGGGCAAATCAGCAGATGACAAAATGATGATGTTTTTCTCATTTTTCCCAGAAAACAGGATTTGGCATTTCATGCAAATTGGAGACAATTTGCAAGAAATGTCAAAACCTGTATTCTGGGAAAAATAAGAAAAAATATTTTAATATGTTGTCTGCTGAAAATTTTACCCAGAGTGATAAGTGTTAACCCTTGTCATGCTGAATAAATTAAGATGCCACGCCCACTTCTAATTTTCAGCCAATCGGATTACTTGATCTGGAATTTTGCTATAAATTCACATACTAAATGGCAAACAGTGCAGATCCAGATCAGTTGGCTTCTTCAGAAGCCAACTGATCTGGATCTACACTGTTTGCAAAGGCAGGGTAAATCCGGGTTCAGAAGGACAAGGGTTAAGGTGTCCCAATAATTAAAATACACAATCCATGTTTTCTCTACTGCAACAAGGGTTTAGGATAATTCTGGGTCTGTCTGTGACTGTACATTATCTGTAGGAACAAGTAGGCAAACAAGTATTAGAAAGGATATTAGAGATACTGACAGGGAAGAGATGAAATCAATGCTAGTGTTTCTCTCAAAGTCAGCTGTCAGCAAAGCAGCTATCACAGAGAGCAAAGACAGGCAATAATGAATCTATGAAAAGAAACAGGCATAGCCAATGCACAGACAGCTTATGAAAGAGAACTGAGCCAGACATGGAGTCTATGAAAAGGAAGGGGCAAATCTAATGCATAAAGGCTAAGTCCCAGACCACCATTTGTGTTGTTTTTACAAAACTCCAGATAAGAGAGGGTATCCTTTCTTTTTCAAGTATTTTTTTTTTTGCTCCATGAAAACATACCATGTGGGTACTCATAAAAAGTGCCTTGTAGAGGCACATCTAATGAGTACCACAACATACATTTTTGTGGAGAAACAAGAAAGATATCAATATTTTTCCGATGCAAAAAGCACCTTATCTGTTGTTATAGTCTTTTTCTGGTTACAGCCAACACTACTGGCACACAAGCAGAATGTGGTATCTGATCAAGGTCTGGGCCCAGTTGTTCAAAGCTAACGACGTCGTTAGTTAACGATTCGTTAAAATTTACATCTGAGTAATACGCAAATATGCTGAAATTTTTTGCTGAAAAAATGTGAGTAGCTTTTGCAGTGCAAAAGCTACTCACATTTTTTCAGCAAAAAATATCAGAGTATTGTATATTGAATCCGCTAAAACAGTTAACGAAATGACCCTTAACGAGCTCGTTAAGCTAACGACGCTTTGAACAACTGGGTCCTGGTCTACACTGTTTGCAACTCACCAGTAATTGTTAGACACATGCTCAGATAGTAAAATGGATCTGTTCAGTGGATAGGGCAATTACCGTAACCAGTTAATGTGTAACAATATTTAGGGTAAATACGATATTCAGGTACTTGGTACTTATTAATGACAGAGAAGCTGCAGTAATGTGAATGCCCTAGGAATGTTGGGAGATGCAGGTTTCATAAATATTTATGTTTACCACTGGGCCAATTAAAGAGATTTTCAAGACGGCAGCCATGGCAACCATCTTGAATTTCCGATCGGAACAATTTAAGCTATTTTTGATCTACAAGTCACCCCGATGCTTCCTACCAAGTTTGGAGTCCACTGGCCCAGGGGTGTAGGAGGAGAAGGCTTTTAAAGCAATTGTTGAAGCCGCACGACGAACATCCACTAAAATAAAACCAAAATAATACCATGACTAAAGCTGGTCACTAGCCTTCATAGTTATGACATTTTTTTGATTTTATTTTAGTGGATTATCAAACAGGATAATAAGAATAAATATTTAGTCACTGGAAACTGGAGCCAGTCTGTAACACTAACTCTTGGCTTCAAAGCCCAGACAGTATAGATACTAGCCCATTCTGACAAGCACACACCAGGAGTAATCTTATGAAAGGTACATTATAAAATTCCATTATCCAATGACACCATATTTATCCTTAGTACTGAGACACCTTAACTCCTTACCATACTTGTCCAAAAACTTGAAGAAGTCCGTTTTACTGCCTTTCATTATGTCTAAAATATTGCTGGATGAGTGGTAAATAGTGTAGACCCTGATCAAATGCCACATTCTGTGGAGTCTGATCTAGGTCTATACTGTTTGCCAAGGCCTGTTTGTCCCAATACTTAGAGTTATTATGTTAATTACCGTATTCGACCTAATTACCGCACTGTGTGCTTAGGTTTTTCAAAATTACTGGGAACACTCAGATGTGATAAAATATGTACCTATACCTATTACGGATACACTATAAAAAGATCAGAAAAGGACTTATTTGATGATGATTATGCGATTTTTTTTCTGATTTTCTTTATAAAGGCATATGTTGTGGGTACTCATTTGAATTGCATCGACAAGTCGATGCAATTCAAATGAGAACCCACAACATATGTCTTTATAAAAAAGAAAATAAAAAGTACACTGGCTGTAATCTGAAGACTATGGAAATTCATGAGTGTGCGCTTATAGGGATATGTGCTGTAATTAGATCGAATACGGTACTGAATTTATCAATCAGAAACAAAAAAGAAAACTAAACAATGGATAGACAGACCATACAGATAAACTGAATCACGAAATTCCATTTTAGACACTTTTTCAACCAAAAAGTATTGACTCTGTGCTAATCCATGAAAACATATGTTATTGATACTAACTAGAAGTGCTTCAACAAGAGGTTTCTAATCAGTATCACAACATAAATTTTCACTAAGAAGTAACCCAGCTATCATTCTTTATAAATCTATTGCGGGCCAGCTACCCTGACGGGCCGATAAGGGCCCGCTACAGATTTATAAAACAATGCTCACTGGGAAGAAACGTATCTACCTAAATACTACTCTGGAGCTATGAAATGGTCTGATTTCCAAGATTTCCCTCCCCCCCCCCCCCCC